>QLOY01005642.1:0-10075 GCA_003313965.1 Megacollybia marginata
TTCTTTTTTCTTAACTTGGTTTGTCTCAATGTTCTTTACCGTATTATTTCTTGTGGTAGTCATGCGCATACACAATAAAGCATGGTGTCAAAAATTCCAGTGTTCGCCTTAAGGCCTTAAACTAGGGGGGTCCAGATCCTTAAGCCTTCATTAAGGGATAAGGCTTAAGGACTAAGGGCTTAAGTCTATATATAGATTATATGATTTTGGTATGGTATCAAAATTTCTGAGCTATGACTACATTCATTAGAGTCTATCAATACTACAACAATGAAAGAGCAATGCCCCATTATCAATGGGTCATGATGAGCTGCATTGGAGCTGCATCAAGTCTACTTTAGTGGCATCACACCTTTCCTATTCCTCCTGATCCTTGCCTGATCCCTAAATTCTAAAACAGTACAGTGCTGCAACAACCCATTTGAAATGATACTATTTGAATAACTTACTGGTTGTTCAGGCTCAGCTACTGTACTGAGGTCAAAGTCACATGTCTGTTAAGGCCTTAAGGGATCCCTTAAAGGCTCCAGCAGAACCTGAAGGCTTACCTTAAGGCCTTATTAAGGGTAAAATTTCTTAAGGCTTAACCCTTAAGGCGAACACTGAAAAATTCTGTTGCTCTGCGATGTTTACGTACAACGCTGGAATACATATAAGGAAATTGTATTTTTATCAACATTGTACTGCGCTGGTTCAGTTAAGAAGTGATTGTGATAATGGACTTACTATCATTGCCTTACTGCCTGAGTGTTAATAAATATCATAGCGTTATTTTGTACATGAGGTGCAAGCGTCGGACGATGTGTTCGTCCATTCAAAGGGCTTTTAGTCGCTGCTGCTGGTGAAAGTCGATGGGGGGTGATAGGCAGAATTGGTCTTTTGATTCGAAGTCTCCACGGTCTGGAAGACACCACAAGAAGGCTCTGTCTTTATTGTCGACCTCGTCTTGGCGACGGTGTATGAAAGGAAGATGAGGGAGCTTTCTGTTGTAGGGCTGCGGCCACACAATGTAATCGTCTTCTGCGAAATAATAGTCTTCTCATTCGTGAACGGCACGGTTACCTCTTACGTGCGGGGATGGAACATAGGCGTCGTCGGAAGTTATGCAGCTAAAGCCATCGTTGACGACTGCGACAAAAGATGCGTTTTCTAGGTTATGTGTGAGGCTATATTGAGAGTTCTTGTACTGTACTTTCTTACCTGTAGTGCCTAGCTTTCTTCCGTTGTTTTGTAGGAGCAGTCGTGGGTTGCGGTATAGGTCTTCGTGAGTAAGTGTCATAATCGATTTCTATTCTGTGTAGATATACGTAGAATGAACAGTTGATATGAACTGAATTAAGGATACTGGTATTGAGGTTGAGAGTAGACGGTGGTCCGAATGGACTATGACAATATTGTTCAAACGGTGCGAGGAAAAGCGGTTGCGCTATTCTTTAATTACGGGTTGCGGTATCGATGTCGAGATGGATGGGATGAACGGTGCTTGAGATGAAGCACTGCAGCGACCGTCACCACAGTGAACCGTCGCGTAGGGATTGTGCGGTGAAGGCTCGGTTAATGACACGCGTAGGGATTTGAAAAGGATAGGCGGTGCTCGATATGGAGCACCGCTGCGACTGTCACCACAGTGAAGCGTCGCAATAGGGGGCTTTCGAATGTAGCTGGCTGCGTATGTTAGTATGGATGTCACCTTGAAAACAACTTACAGGGCGGTCGCACGAGTGTTGATGGCAAAGTTGTGACTTAAGTCACGTGTATATTGTCGGTCTCTCTCTAACTTCCATACCCGCTCACCACGGTCACTATCAAGGTAAGAGACAGCTTATTTATTATAGGTCTACAATACTGATCGAATCATTTTTATGTTGTATGTTGTGTCTAGGCTTCATAATGCGACGGGTCACTGTGGTGATGTCGCCGCAGACTCCATCTGAGCTCTGCATCGCTTCAATATACCGATGTAAACCCCGATATCCTCATCATGCGATCGTCGGGTTGTTGAATGCCTAGTTTTGATGTTGCGACAGGTCACTGTGGTGTCGTCGCCGCAGACTCCATCTGAGCTCTGCCAGGCCATGCCCTAAGTTTGAGGCTTTTCTGACTGGTTATAACCACCTTTCAAAAAAGCCTTTCTGGTGGTTATAACCACTGCCACTCAATATGTTTAATCAGCACCCTTTTGGGTAGAGCGGGCCCCTCACATATATGGCAGGTTATCGGGTGCCCTATAAATAAATGTTTTCCAGCATGTGACTCAATTACTGCATATCAATTGCAGCCCATTGCTGCTTCAATTATTGCACTTTATTGAAGAACACTTGTATATGAGAGCATTGATATCATAGCTAACATTGTATGGACAAATTGGGATTCCTCATCCACAAAATGGCTGGATGGTGTCGTTAACAATTGGATGTACTACTCAGTATGCATCATTGTTTACTAGTATTTACTAGTCAACAAACCAACTTAGGACGGAAGCCCTGGCACTAGTGTAGCCTTTATGTTTGACAGTCCATGCAGCTTAGATTCAGAATATACCAAGTATCAAATCTTTTGTTTACACAGCAATTTTGGAGCTAAATGAGGGTTTGTTGACACAGCTGCCCATGCCTGATGTCCATGCCTGACGTGCCGATGTGCCGATGTCATAGCGCTCACAATATTTAAAACGCAATTAAAATGATAATAATGCTCCCATAGAACCTCTTTCACAGCTGTCTGCAACACTATAAAGCAAGATCAAGAGAATGTCCAAATTGATGAGCGGAACCTTGCAATATGAGATACGGTAGTGACGGCTGCAGTGGCACAGCCACTGTGCGGATCCCAAGCAATAAGTGCTTTAATAAGCGCCTACTGTTTCACCATTCTTGCTCTCCAATATTACCGACAGTCCAGATGACGCTTCTGATAATGGAAAATAGTTCTAGGGTGTGTATGCTCTCGATTTAATGTCTTAAACTACATACTAAATTTTGTCAAGGAAATATCAGTCTGAAGTCGTATTAACAGATGCTCCAGTTGCCTTATCCTTTGCATGCCACTTGTCCCCCGCCCCACAGCCCACAACTTCCGGTTAGAACTTGCAATAGGGTAAGTCTTCAATAACTTTACATTGACTGTGCACCTGTAACCTTCCTCGTTGGCTTGGACAAGAGTTTTTATCTAGTGAAAACCACAACCCGGTAACCGGTTAATTCAAGTAACCGGTCTTCCGAGCCAATGGGATGTGATCGGCAGGTCACATTATCCAACTATCTGATGCCTAACCGTCATTCTTGCTGGACTCAGCAAGCCAGGTAGGCCTTGGTTGACTGACACACCTCCCTAGGACTTAGATTCAATGTTGCAAAACCATTTCCAACTGTTGCCTTTCCCCACAACGCTCAACGCTTGACCTGGTTACCATGCCTCCCATACACAATGCTCAACGCTCGACCTGGTTACCGTGCCTCCCATAACAAACTTGAATCCCTACTGAACCTCCATGTCTAACCGAAACTAAATTCACAAACCCGGTGCCCTTGCTATTGCCAGCCTAAGTACTGAACCATGAACCATGAACCAACGCAATACTCCACCCCACACCAACGGAACAATAATCATCACTCCCTCAAATCACGACCACTGTCTACCTCCCATGTCTACTGCTCATGTCGACTGTCTACCGCCCGCGTCTACTGCCCACATCTACCGCCCATTCGCCCACGAATTCCCAACCACAAAACCACAAACCCTCCCAGCACAGCATACAGTGCCACGTCTACCACCCACGTGCATCGTCGCCCACATACTCTTGATCCTCCACCGCCCATGACAATCCAGTATCGCATCCCTAAATCGACCAAAGGGCTATTTATTCCTTTGTTTATGGACTGCATTATCCTCCACCGCTGTTCCCCAGATCCCCACAGCCAGCCATGTATTGAATAATGCCAATTCCCCACACGTCAGCCGTCGAGCAATCCACCGAATCAACCTGACATAACCCAATCGCTGCATGCTATTTCCACTGGTGTCCCGTCCATTGTACAGCATTCACATGTAATTGTGGGTGCTCACACTTATATGGACGAAGATTGATGCGGGCATACGCCCTACATTCTGTTTTGTTTTTCATTATTTTCTATGCATTTATCTGTTTCTTTTAAATTAATCCATCTATAATAGCCATTGTACAGTAGTAGTATTTCCATAATATACATTTAATATTGCTTCAACATCTACAAAAAGGAGTATCTGCCCCAGAACTGAGGGCAACACACTAAACATCCCTGCAACCAGTTTTGTTGACTAGCAAACAATGGTAAACAAAGGCGCATTTTCTGCTACCTATTATTTATGCCCGCCACCTAGCCCGCTGCTTACTATATAGGGATATGTGAGTAGGTTGAGCATTTGGGTGGTGGTGGTTACTACCACTATAAAGGCTTTTTTAAAAACTGGTTATAACCAGCTGGGAAGGCTTTTTACTATGGCAAAGGGTGGCTCTGCATTGATTTGCTGTACCGGTGTAAACCCCGATATCCTCCTCATACGGTTATTTGGGTTGTTGTCGAAGAATCCGTGGAATGGGTATTAGTGCGTAACTTGCTCTCTGACTCCGGCCTCGTTGTCGGCTCGAAGCATCGTAGTAAGTCCCCATCGGTCTGCCCCGTATGCTACAAACTTACAAATTAGTTCATCTCGATATCCTTCGATGCTCGCCTTGCGACGAATTGATGTGGTGATGTTACCGCGGACTCCATTTCAGTGGTATCGTATCGCTATTCTCCGACTTTCGAAGTGTACTTGACCTCTGCTTTTATTCCGGTGTACAATACGCGATCCTGCCTGGTTACTTTGCGATGGTTCACTGTGGTGACATCGCTGCAGACTCCATTTGAGTGCCGCATCGTATCACTATGTTACAATGTTGGAAGGCCTGTGCATGTATTCCGGTGTACATTACACAATCATCTCTGCTTACTTTGTGATGGTTCGCTGTGCTGACACCGCTGCGGACTCCATTAGAGTGGCGCATCGTATCGCGTTGTGATTTCCGTTTCCACTTGCAGGTCGCTTTTGGAGCTGAATGAGTGGCCTGTCCCTATGATGTACCTTTAGTTGGTTTCCGTTCTCAAAAGTTGGTATGGTACGTCATATCTCTGATTTTCAAGTGCTAATCTACAACATGCCCTTAGCGGTTAACCGAGGAGTCCGTTGCCATATGTACTCCTGTTTCATGGTCGTGCATTGTACATGAATTCGATGGTTCACTGTTGTGACGTTGCTCATTCTCCACTCGAGTGTTGCGTAGGTTGTCTGATCCCTGCTTCAGCGCGATGGCGTACCCTTTCTCGTTTTCAGCCCTGAAATTTTGAGATGGTACGTCATTGTTCCTATTTCGAATGAAACACTAAACAGCTCTTAGAGAGTGACCGGGGATCCCGTTCATTGTTATGTACTCCTGTGTCATGTTTACAATGCGACTTCCGTATCAACGACCTTCACCATCGTTTCCTTAATATCTATGTTTGTGCGCTCATGGTGCAGGTGAGGGTATATATCGTTTTTTCTTGGCTTGTTTTACAGTCTGTATTAGGTTTTACGAACTAAACTCTCTACGTCGATCGACGCCGAATGTGTTAACAAATTCGCGTGAAACGCCCAATTAGTCAGATGATTATTGCTATATGACAACCACAGCCCCCTTTTTTTGTCATATCGATCTATATCAACACATTAGTTTCATGGTTTCCGCGACCTCATCTCCACTCTACTCACCGTATCGAGCCCCACTATGTCTAATGTATACGAGCGCCTTCCTTATCCTCCTGGTGGACAACTGTTACTCCTCCAGGGCAGACATAAATGTTTTCCTAAATTCAGTGTCATAGAAACGCACTCATTGCTAACTGAAGAGGCCACTGTCTATGTCAATCGTATACTGGTCGCTTTATACAACGATAGCGATCCGAAAGGCATGACAGCTTACGACGATTTCGTCAATCGAGATATTAAGGTTCCTCAAGGGCCAGATCAGACGGTACATGGACTTGGTGGGTCTTGTCTCTTGTTAGTAGTCGCACCTGCCTTACTACATATACAGGTTTGATTGAAATCGAACCTGGCGACATTGTATTCTTGCGTCCTTGCTCAACACCGGATACGGATATTAATGATGTCATGTGTTTTTGGGTATGCACGGAGTATGTTGTATGTTGCCTTCGCGTTGCCATTCTGATCAGTCTGTTTCTAGGTCGCAGCCTGGATTCGCTAGTGTTGCGACTGAACTGCTGAAAGTTAGAGGATCGTTGCTAGGTCCTGATGAGCACCTCAGTAATAACAGATACGGAACCGCATTCGAACGTTCAGACCGAGCTAGCGTTGTAGTCGAGAAGGGATCTTGTTGTTATTCGTTGGGACTCAGCGTGCAGACTCCCAAAAGTCATGTTACCCCTGCATCCGCAATGCATGCGTCTCGTATATCAGACTTACCAGAATACATGCGAGACGAAGCTGGGGATAGAGAAGATCATGATCTCAATTTGCGCAAAGATATAGTCAAAGTACACTTTCAGTTTCTGCTTGTCTACGCGGTTGACATTCGTGCAGGTGTCGGTGTCGGCAGGCCTCTATGGTATACGCTTTTGGAACCCTGCTCTGTACGACTTATTGGACCGCACCGCGGATGTTCGATGCATTCCAAGGATTGGCTCTGATGACAATGCTTGTTTTTCTAGTGTGCAACTTAATCTCAGTTCCGTGGTCGATTTTAATGCGGGTATGTCCCCTTCAATTCTAAACGATCATTCACTTCACTGCAGTAGAATTGATCAACACTGAACTCAAAGCTCATGGCGATTCTCATAAGGATGGTAGCGACTGTCCCGTCGGCTTGTCTGTCATGTGCAGTGTATTTTATCTCCTGTCTGGATACGAAGGTGGCCGGTTCCATCAGAATGGTCTCGGCATCTATTGCAAGCTCAGCACGAATGACAAGCCCGTCCTAGTTGGCTTTTCGGGTCTCCACCGCCATTGTGGCACTTCTCCTGTTGCACCTCCTGGAGTCGAACCTTCTCCCAAGGCTGTCCATGTAAACATCATCAATTATGCGTCTTCACTAGTGTACAATGGCAACGCCATTTACCCTATTGCCCCTTTCGGGATGGAACACGTTCTCTTGATGGGTCCAGAGATTCTGAACACAAGGTATTTTGTTGACGCGTGATAACGATGGCTCATCCAGTTGTAAGCGGTTCTAAACAGAGAAGCTCCAATTTCATCAGGGCCGCTTCCCTTAACTTTGCTCAAGATGGACTGTCGTTGATGTCTGAATCACATCTTATGGACTTGATGTGTCGAAATGCATATATGGCATGTCTTGCCATTGCGGGGTCTATGAATATGGATGTCAGCCTGGATTCTGAGGCATTCATGAACTGCTGGTCTCGTCGGGACTCTGATGGTAATGTTTACCATCCTAGCGTATGGGATTTGGCACCTCCTTTAGCTCAGGACAAGATGGGATACGAAGGTATATATTTCGTTTCGTTATAAGTGTCCTTCATAGTAATTGCGACCTTTCAGATAACGATATCATTCGCAAACGGAAGGCTATTACTGACGACTACAATGCAGCACATCGCAAGGTTGCGAATTCCGTTCCGGGTTTCGCGTCTAAAGCAGACCATAACAGTAAGCAGTGTAAACATTAAGTTATGGTTCTGATAGCGTTCAGATTCCATGTTGGACAAGACTACTAATACAGGTTATTTTCGATATGGTACTGTCAGACCAGATGTATTCCATCCCGACTCTTGCGGTAGCGCAGAGGATCGATCTATTGGTGACGGAGCTGGAAGACCTGTGCGCAAGATTAAGCGGGCTGTCGGTAAAAAGGCTGAAGGACATGCGAAGAAAGTGTTACGGGGAATAAAAGGTAGATTTTACCACATCTTCATTCTGTTTATTTAAGTCGTGAACACAGGTCTACGTGGCAAGAATAAAGAGACGCCTGAGTCCGTATACCATGTCTCGAACCGTAGGGGTCGCAAATCTCGCAATGCTGACTCTGCTGCATCACGTACCCGGATCAGCTCTGACATCGACGCGTCGGACTCAGATGGTCCTCGCTCTAATACATCCGTTTATGTATGTGTATGAACTAATATATAAGACTGTTCAAATTGACGACCATATAGTCCAATTCTGTTCCTTCAGATCACAGACGCATCGAACATGATGAATCTATCTCTGAGCACTTGGCAGGGATCTCGCATTCCGCCGAGATGAACAGCCATGTAGAATCTGATAGTGATGCTTCATCTGAATCAGAATCAAGGGACCACGACAATGAAGGCATCATATCGGGTTCTCGGTCTCGTACGTTTGAACAGCTGTATTTGTCATATACTTATAATGTAATAAGGCTGCGCGTTTCTTGCACAATTCAAACCTAAGCAAGCCGAGCAGGTGCTACACCTTCTCAATCTAGCTTCCGCGAGCAATTATACTTCTTCGCAGAACAATGCTTTTCATGATATCGAAGAAGTTGCTAACAAGATCTATTCGTCTAAAATGGACGAAGATTCGAAGTTGTGTCTCCTTTCTGATGCGTATTCCCAACATCGGGTCGCTATGGGGCACGTTAGTCTGTCATCCAGTGAACTACTCGATTATTGTCGATCCATCATGCTCCATCATCATTTGTTCGACGCCTGGATTTACCGTTACTTCCCCCAGCACTATGATTTACTGCAAAGGTCAGACACTGATGTAACACATTGGATGGTTAGATTGCTGAGGGATATCGTTAAAATGGCCGAGGCCCCAACTGTTTTCAAGTATATACAGTTGAAAGCTTCCGCATATTCGATTCCGATAACATCCGACGAATGCATATCCTTTCCTGCAGTTGCATCAAGAGCTTACAAGACAATACCTCCTTCCCATCAGGTGAGGGAGAACGTGTACATATACTTCCGAAGAGTCTTGTCTCATTGGTTCAACATTCCATCTGACATTCAACATTCTTATCGATCCCGGTTCCTTAGCATGCTACACGAATTCACGTCTGATCTTTTTGTTGACTTTCTACTTCTCCCTTGTGTGTGGGATACGTATCTGACTCCCAGTCGTCAGCTTACACCCAGGGGTCTTAGCACTACTGCGATTCGTGCTATACATTGGAGCACTTTATCCGAGGGTCTTAGAGCATCGCTTTATGCATACCGTGATGAATCAAAAACGGATGCACGCAGTATATTGTCTCCCCTCTGGCAAAAATCCTTAGAAGACATGCGACATGGATACGCCAGCTTGTTCGCCAAGTTCAATGGTTCCAGATCTAACTCAGTTCATGCAACTCCTTCCAACAATGTTATGTCTCCTACAGATGTTGGTTTGTCTATGGACAAGTTGGTTGTATTCATACAGCAGTGCTGGGATGTGATCCAGTGGAATGGATCTGGTCCTCATCCTCATCAACAACTGGATGCCGTCCGTAAAACACCTGATTTCTACAGTCCGTTCCATGACTTGGCTCCATCAAGGGCTCGGATCCTACAGACGGATGGTCCATTGACAGAGGATTGAATACGGACCCGCGGAGGTATCTTCAGCCTATTGATTTTTCGAGGCTGCACATTTGGTTCCCCCTCTATTCAAGATCCTAACAACCCTGTGTATTTCGATTCTCTGGAGGACTGGAATAGCTTCAGAGGTGATGATAAATCAAAGGAAGTTGAAGCGTATTATTGCAACGAACATGCCTATGGTGCAAGGAGCACAGGTCGAACCACCTCGAATGCGCAACATTTCTGGGTTATGGCGGAACATATCCGAGTCTATCTATTCAACACTCCTCATAAACCTTCCTTCACTGAATTCTTTGACAGTCTGTCCAGTCCTCGCTCTGCATATCATGTAAAAACGTTTGGACCTCTTACAGCTTTGCTAACTGCTGGTGATCTGGCTTTAGCGGGAGCTTTATCAATGCCATTGATCGAAGAGTTCGCCTTATGTGTTGCTCGGGTAAACTCTGGAGCGACAAACGGACTGGACAAACTTGGCTTGCTGACCTCATCCA
>QLOY01005644.1:0-38689 GCA_003313965.1 Megacollybia marginata
CTGGGCACTACAAAACTATATGTACGTATTCAGCCTTTTCTTGACCTTTATTGAGCTAATTTTCCTTTGTAGCTGTTCTCTGACTGTAAATTTGCTTTCTCGTCTGATCCTTTCCAACCGTCATGGCAGTACAAGCCACTGCAATCCAAAAATATGGAAGCTGGGAACAATATTTGAGGTCTAGACCGGGACGATTAAAGGTTTGGAGTTTATTAATTGTGAACATCTTACTACAGCAACCCTAGAGTCAGACTCGGCATCTCCAAAAGACCATCAAGTCTTTATCAGATCAGCCTACTTCCCCTTCGGTATGCAACTATGCCTGCACCTGACATTGTGCTTAACTTGACGAGGTATCGCGATCCACAGCAATTATTGATCTTACTCAGCTCAACAACTCAGAAGAGGAAAATCATGATGTTGGACTTCTCTCGTTATGTTCCTTGTCTCATTTTATGACAAGCCTCCAAAATCCCAATTTTTGGGTATGATTTCAGTCTCTGATAGCGAGGATGAAGTTTCATCTGAGGTGATTGTCATTTGTTGTTTAGCATATTAAAGGATTGACTATTCTCTAGCAACAAAAGCAACAAAAGCGACGGAGGGAATCTGATTCTGAACCTGAGGTAGTTGTTTCGCCGATGTTATTTACGCTCAAAATCTGTCAGCTAACTTTACTCGCTTCACCTACGAAGAAACAAAAATCAGCATCGTCACGAGATAGAAGGTCATTTGGAGGAACTATGTGATGAGTATCTACCACAAAGTAGAGGTTCAAATAAAAATTTTCTCGCACTTCACAATGCTGTGGTGGCTGCATCTGCAGCGAGCTTTGCTCCCTCGCAAATCCTACATTGACAGTGGGAGAGGACACTTCTCTCTCTAAGAGCCTCGGCAATGTAACGCCCTACAGTTGAAGCTGAATGGACAGAAGCAAGCATGTGGATGGTGGAGCTACAGGTATTGACAACAAAACGCCGGCGGTGACAAATGAGATTGGGATCCCAGTCTTCAGGTGGCGGCGTTGTTCCGAATGTCATGGGAGATGTCCTCGAGGACCCTGGAGTTCGTCGTCGAGTTAGCAGTAGGAACCTCCTCTTGTTGCCCCCCATTCCTCCTCCTCTCAACCCAGACCATTCACTCCTACCACATGCGTTGGTTCTGCTACAACGTCCGGGAGGACTCGGACATCCGTCTTCTCAATCTGGGGGATTGGATCGATTAGATCAATCGACGCTCTCGATGACAACCATAACTGCGACCTCGATTTGTAAAGATTAACGGTTTGGGGTGGCGTTGCGAGTCAATGTTCACTGTGTGCCAACGTCCGCGGCAGCGGCAGCGACGAGGACTACAGATTCTGACTAGGATTCTCCGCAGGAACGATTGTCACCGTGAATGGAACCAGGGTCAGGGCTGTGGGCTATAGGAAACCCGTTCAACAGACAAATCCGGCTGGGCGAAAGCAGAAGCGTCATCTCCCAGCTTATATCAATGCTGTTAATCCATCTGGGAGAAGGTAATAGATGCAAATGGCACCTCAGGCCTCAGGCCTCATGCCCAAACATCCCTGACCGCTATGCCCTCTAGCCCTTCGTTTTCCACGATCCACCAATGCTCCGTCATTGTATCGGGAACTTTTAGCTCAGACGACTGTGTGGTTGCGGAAGACAGTGGGCCACCATTCCGGGATTAAGTATTGAACGTTGGGTGAGCAAATCTCTTCGAGAGCGCAGGCGTCAGTTCCAATAGAAAGATAGAAACATCGAACTTGCCAAACATGTAATAAGCATCAGCTTCCTAACGTTTTACGTCAACCATACTCGTGAATTTGAGCTGTCGAGGGGTTGAAAGAGACACTCAGCCACACAACCGCAAATACTGGGCCCTGCATTTGCGCACGACCTTTTGCATCGACAGAACTTCGTTTCATGCAAATTTCGTGACGATCGAGGTGACCGTGCGAACGGGAGCTCGCTGGATTCAAAGTACATACTTTTTGCCAAGAATCGCAAAACAACAATGCTAGGCTACTGTAGTACTTCCACCAAGGGGTAACCGGAAATAAAAAGTCGACACCAGGCGTTCTCCCTCACTTGCCTTGGGTGTACACCCAGCTTGTGTGAGTTCTGGTAATGCGTCTGGTAGTATATTGCTACAGATTCCGATACGGTAAGCCCGAAAACGCTGGCGGTATAGCGCCATTCACTCACTATTACACCAAGACCTTCCCCCTCTATAACTGACCCTCAACGCCACACTCTGGACGGTTCGGACATTAGGGCCTGGCCTGCAGGCTGTGGTGCAACGGGCAGAACCCGTTGCGTTCCCTCGTTCGATCCGTCTCTGACGTTTCCTTCCTTCCTGACTTGTTTCTCGCTTTCCCTTTTTGCTGCGCGGAAACCCCCCTTGCAGACATCCTCTCAATCGAATGGGGCCTTCGTCGCCTCACGCTATCGTATACTCACCTCACAGCCGCGTCTCTCAAACCCATCCTCCACGCGCTACTCATTCCGAACTCACTCACCTACCTATCGCTCGAGGGAAACACAAAATTGAAGGCGAGGCGTGGAGAATGGTCTCGGCCTTTATGCACGAGACCAAATCACTCAAGTTCCTCGACTTGTCCAAGTGTCCTAGTCTAGGCTTCGAACGAAAAGGCATGGAATATATTGTCGAAGGACTACCTAAACTCGGAGAACAAGGGTTACAGTCGCTCAAGCTCGATTCGTTGACGCTCCCAGTGCCAAGTCTGGAAGTGTTGGCTCGTGCAGTTCGAAAGAGCGGACTTGTAAACGTGAGTTTACGCTACAACAAGTAAGTTTTTCTCATTCTCTTATCTCTTCGTCCACTAACGACTGTTACAGAATCAACTCGTCTGGTGGAGCGGTGGCAATCGCGTTAATGTGTCGCGATTGGCCAGACGTGGTTCCCGCTCCCATAGTCCCTTCTTCCGCGTCGGTAGCACCTTCAGCACCAACGCCGGTCCCGATGACACCGCCCATGTCTCCCCTACTCTCTGCTCCTCTGGCAGGGAATCGAAGCGCGCTACTGCCCCCGCCAAAACACCCGGGGACGCAAACTACTTATACACCATATGTTCCTCGTTCTAAACGAGGTGCTGCTACTACACCGACGACAGCAAATGGAACCATAATATCCTCGTCTCAAGGAGGAATAACAGCGCGATACGGTACCCCTCCTCCTTCTACAACAACCACCCATCCTTCGCAACCAACCAACGACCGTACCCATCCCTCCCCAGCTCTCCTCTCCCAAGTCCGCGCTCTCGATTCGTTACCCCGTCTAGGTTCCCTCAGAACGCTAGATCTCAAAGGGAATGATCTCAGAACTGGGCTAGGATACCTCTCCCAAGTCCTGAAACGAAACCGAACGCTCAAAGTCCTCAATCTTAGCGAAAACAAAATTGACATACAGGGTCTTGTGGGACTCGGTGAAGCTCTCGTACGTTGTTTCCTTCACTTTCTTCTTCGTTTACTCATAATGAATAGAAATATAATACCACGTTGGAAACGCTCGATCTCTCAATCGCAGGTCTACATTGCTTGTACATAGCCCCACTGTTAGCCCACCAACTTAGTGCGCTCCCGTCAACGCACATGGCTAACCTAACCTAACTCTCTTCAGACGACCACGACGCCAGCAGCCAACTTAACGTTTGCAAATCATAGAACATTCTCCAAGGGCGACGGGGTAGAGAGTCTAATGGTGACGGGAATGGGGAATACGTTACTTTCACCCTAAACCGTCCATCCGTATCCTCCAAACCCGACTTGCTGTTGGGCGAATCCATTGACACATTCGGGTGTTCTCAACCACTGACTATATTCCCGCAATCGAATCTCCGGATGCCTTCGCCAGTTCCGGTCACCGACTTTCTCCACTCAATGCCTTCGTGAAAAGCGTTGCGTTGGCGCAACACATTCACTGAACTCTTGACCTCACCTCGCGTCATGAATGACGTCATTACCGACGTCATGCTCACGGAGGGGATAATACACGTGACTGTGCCACGTACGTCTTTTACACCCATTGCCACTTGGTAAGTCCACCGGTCTGGCCGGATAATCCGTTCACATTTGTCACAGCGCCTACGGGCTGACCTCATCTGTAAACCTCAAACTCAAAGTTCCGGATTGGACTTTTGGTAGATTGTCCGCGTGTTATCGTAAGTCAACTCACCTCCTCGGTTCCCTCTGACCCGTGCTAGGCCTACCTTATTGACGACCGACGTGTCAACCTGGGCTTCTGCTGGATTCCTCCCTCTAGTCCCGGTTGCACATCGACCAGACCGTGTCGTCTAACGAATCACCAGTCCCTTGGCAGAGTCTTCCCGGCGTCTGGTCCTGACGCTTTCCATTGCATGTAGAGATGACTCTCTATCATGTGTTCTACGACAATGAGACCGGCTTCTGGTCCTCTCCCAATGCGATCGACCTTTTGCGTCCCATACCCAAAGCAACACCCCATCTTCCCCCAAACCTGACGCTCTCCCACCTTGAACACTCACGCTGGTTCTCCACTCACTATCCTTTCATCGCACTCTGGCCTCGCCGTCCTTCCTTCGATGATGAGCTCTTCCACCGTCTCTGTATCCCGGCCGAACGCATGAACACATATATTCAACAACACGCTGAAGAAAGATTCGGCCTGGCCCCTGGTATAGTCGATTCCTGGGCCAGATTGGAGAACGGGTTGGTGGACCTTACGGGTTTCCTGTTGCAACGCGCCGGCGCACGCGATATGGCCATGTTCGCTCTCCCTCGCGAACTCGGCTATATGCGCGTACATCAGACTCAACAGGTGGCTATTCGATGTGCGATCAACAGTCGGAATGCGTTTATCTCACTCGCCACGATGTGCTCCTACGCCATCATGCTCAACATGACCTCTGGCGAGCTCAGTTCCCCAGTGGAACCCCACTGGATGACAGAGGCAGCACGACGGGGTGTGCGAATCAATTGGATGCAACAGCTGCGCAAGTCCTTCGTGTACGATTTCACTCCCGGTTTGCGTGCAGGCACATACATCGATGCCATCCGATCTTACCGTGGTCGCGCGCTCAACGGATTCATCGAGACAAAGACACCTGTGTGGTTGTGCTGGGGTTTCGATCTCCAAGTCCCGCCTCGGAACGCTCTGTTCCTCCCTTTTCGTCCCACTCGCGAAGAGGCGAAACGTGCACAGAGCGAATGGGCGATGCTGCTGCCGCATGCTATTTGTGAAATCGTGGATGAGATCACCCCGCAGTCTCCTTCCAATGTTGCCGATTCAGACGACGATGAGTTTGAGTCGGACTATCTGACGTCCCTCAATGTCGAGCTGCACGTCGATCCATCCTCGGGACAACACCCAAGCGAGACACCGTCGGAGTTCATCCACCGCACAGAATTCGAGCTGAAGTCTCTTCAGCTGTCGCCAACAGAGCAACACCAACTTGAGGTGCTTCAGCAGCAGGCCCAGCTGGTCAGTGAAGATGTTACCCAGACTGTACCAGTGGTGGGTTCGGCCATTTACGAGTGGCAACAACGGCCAGGTGGATACGCCAGAACCCTGTTGTCCCGGGCTAGTTGGTCTTCACGATGGTCGTTCTACCCTCCCCATTGCCGAATCTTCAATGCCCACCTCAACGAATGGGACTTGGTCCCCAGCTCTGAGGTTCACCCCCTGCTCAGCGGTCCTGTGTTTGTGTCACATCTCACCCACACGGGACAGCCTCCTCCCCCAACACTTTTTCCTTCACTCACCGCTGGTGCTCCTCCCGTCGACCCTCTGAACGTGTCGATTCGTTTCACTCCAGTCCCACCAGACAACATTCGGAGCCTATTATATCATCGGTGGGGGTACAACACCCCAGATCCTTTCTTTCTGCCATCATGCATGGATCCCAGTCAATACACTGACTATTCCACTGTGGGTCCTAACGGCCATCATCGAAAGTCTCGCACAGTCGACCGTGTTGTGGATGCTCTAACCCATTTCGGCATGCGCACTCTGAAAGGGCACGATGACGAGGTTGAGGAGGCTGCCAGAGATTTGTTCAATTACACGGTGTCCTCTGCGGAATTTCCTCGCCCCGTTCAACCGTACTGGGACTATACCTCGGAATTCCACCTCCAAGTGGTCAGGAACGAATACTTCAAGTATGTGCCTCTTCCCGATCACGGCCTTCACCTCCTCGGCATCCGCTCTCAGCCACTCGAGGAACAGTGGTATCTCCTGGCCCTCGAGGACCCAGTCCCCTTGTTGCAGATGTTTCGCGAGCAACACACAGGACTGTTGTCAATGGTCCGCCGCCTCGTGGAGCTCGGAGCTCCCATCTCGACATTGCGTTACTATCCCAAGCGAATCGGTCTCACTGCGCCAGATCCAGTCGGCCCAGCCTGGGTGTGGGAAAGACCCACTAACCATACATTTACCATCGAGGATTATATGTCTTACGAGGTTGAGAAAAGCCAACTGTTGACTCACAAGGAGATTGGCCGGGCAGCGTTGATGGCAGGGGGAATCCTCTGGCGTTTGGCCCGGGAATATGTTGACCCCAAGGTCGTCTCCGCCGGTCCATCCAAGATCCCTCGTGGTAACGTTCAATACACTCCTTTCCAGCATGGATTTCTGGTTGATGACTCTTTGACGAGCGCTCAACAGGACGCCATTTGTGGCACTTTCACTCTCCCTCACGGTGAGCCATTTGCTGCAGTGCTCATAGCCCGAACTGATTGTTTTTGCAGGGACTCATTCCGAACGCAGGTCTTGGTGGCCTCAAGCCAAAGCTTGGGCAGAGTCAGGGTGGGACATCGGCTATTGGTCCCCCGATGCTGAAGCCTGGTTTCTCAGACGTCACGAAGCGATTACATCTGGTAATGCTTTCCCACTGAGCGGGACCGAGTGGCGAAACAAGCTGCGAGGCAGGGGTGGTTCTTCGGTCAATCTGTTTGTGAACCGCATGAACACTCTCGCCGAGCAGTTTCTGTGCGGGGGAGTAGTTTCGTAGTGCCCCCTGTATGTTTATTTTTCTATTTTTGAATACATAGTCGCATTCTGTTCATATTCTTGGTGGTGTGATGAGATTGGAACGGCGTCAGCAGTGAACTCGAAACGGTTTATCTCCCAATCGGGAGCGCATACATTGGCGACATGACAATACAAATACAGCAAAACATTACCTTCAGTCATCTTACATCACTCCCTAACGCGTTGCCTCTTGGGATCCGCCACTGGCTTGTCTTCCTCATCATCATCTGACACAGTCTGTCGGGGAAGGTGCCGTTTTCTCGTGAATATTTCCGTGTGGGTCATAGTTGTGCTGGCACGTTCCTTTATGTGTTGATCCAGAAAAAGTTGGCATCTGGCCAGTAGCTCTCTGGTGTCCAGTGTGAACAGTGTTGTGGTATTGTCACTGTCTTCGAACGCGTCAGCGTGAAGGATGGGTATTGGTCCTGGGTCAGTCTCTGGATAAAGCTGCACGACCAATCAGTGAGCCCGATGAATCAAGAATGCCTTTGGCCTACAGTGTACCTCTGATCTTGACTCGCCTTCAGACGCATCAGAGTGCCTTCATTATACCACTTCAAGTAAGACGTCGGACCGACGTCGTCCCGGTCTTTCGGATGCGGAACCACTTTGAGCAGCTCTCGGGGGCCGTGCTTTTCTTCCTTGACACTGGACAACCTCCACATCTCCACCATCATCTCAGTCACATCCTCTCTTGTACGAACTTCACGAGAACCTTTGAACTCGAAGTTCAGAATTATTACCAGTTGTACCCCGAACCTGAGCAAATAGTTGGCGGCTTTCTGCCGTACATGTAGGAGGGTTTCTGAGAATGAACTCTCCGCAACAATGGTGGGCGGCCGTTTCTTCACCTCACCCGACAGATCGTATACCGAACCATCAGGAGAGAAGTGTGCCTTCTCACTGTCTTCAAAACAAAAAACGTCGGCGGACCCACCAGGGAAAAGCGAGGACCCCGGATTGGCCGTTCTCCACGCCTCAAGCTTTTTGACCAGAGTACCGCCTAATACTTCGTGAGGTAAGGAGGGGCGTCGAACCACAACTATCCCATCCAGGTAACTGATCCTGCGCTCTTTTAGCTCGTTCACACTGGTTGTACCGGGAGCAACCTACCTCAGCTTTTCCCATTCTCCTTCATATTGTATTTTGATTTCCTTCTCGAGCAGCTTGAGCTGCTCAGCGGTGCATGGCATGCTGATCTGGTCGTTTGATTCGTTCCTCAGCAGCTTGCGTAGCTTGTCCGTCCAGATAGACTGAGGGAGCGTGGGTGGATTTGTCGGTTTTGGAAGTAAATCTGGACGGTGTGGATTCGGAACAGCAGCCTTGGGCTGGCCTTGGATTCGGGTTGTCGGTGTAACAGCCCTGATGCTGTGATGGTTGGCGAGTGTCCGTGGAGCCAAACTTGCAGGGAAACGAGCACTGGATGGCTGGTAGGACGGATATCTATCCATTGATCCTGCTGGATTGAAATGCATTGGTGTAAGCTAAGGCAGAATGACTTAGCTGAAGATAAGGTAGAGGAGAGACGAGACAGTACCTATTTCGGATCACACGTGACACCCTCGCCGTCTTCCCTTACTCCCATCACTGTTCCGTCGTCGTCGTTCCCACTCCGCCGTTCACACCCAGAAATCAGACGGCTCGAGGTCTCCCTCCTTTCCTGTAGTTTTCTATCAACCCACCCTCCTCTTCCCTCTATTCTCATCATTCCATGGACGGTAGCTTTTTCCTAAATCAAGTTTTTTTTCCTCATTGAGGTTTTACTTGGTGAGGTTTTGATGCACCCGATCCGTAGTCAGTAATTTATTCTGTATACTCTCTACGCTGGGCAGGGTCGTCTGTCTTCCTCGATGCTTCGAGGCCGCCCGGCGTCTGAACCTCAGAGTTCAGGAGAGAATCCTCTCCTGTGCTGAGGTTCATTGGCAAATACATTACTTCGTACAGCGAGAACGACGAAATACCTTATTGAATGGTATGCGTCTTGTATTGGTCAACACGACCACACATTACATCACGTAATTGTCGGTCGGGCCGTAAGCTCCACCTAATGCCTTCACCTTCTTCAATATACAGAGCGACGCATCATGGCCTAAAAATTGAGAGTATAGAACAGGTTAGTAGCTCTTGCCAAACAGCTTGGTTTTTTATAAACTTCCTAGGATGACGTCTCAAGACGCATGCATATCCAGACAGAATGATCCCGAGCTACAGGAAGAATTCCACATCTTCTAGACTTGACCTACGTCTTTGCTCGGGGGGGGGACCAGGAGCTAGATGGCAAAACTTCCTCAAAGGTAGTGTTACCTTCTGAGATCGTTACCCACTATAAACCTCTTCCTAGAAGACACTGCACAGTCCAAGCAAAGTCCAAGACTTGTACCACGCTCACAAATAATCCACTGAAAGGCAGACAGCTGAACAATACATCCCACTTAGTTCGGCGGCACGGTTAGCCAATGACAAGCCAGTTTTTCGAGCAAGTGAAACAGACGTACTCTTTACCCAAGGCTATATCCACATTCGCCTTCTTGATTCGAAGGGTTGGGGTACTATTGCAACAATGGAAGGATATACTTGGCTGGGATGAGAAGAGGCACCAGGAGCAGTGGTACATCAACCAGCAACCGCAGTTTGGGTGAAGTCAGGGTAGCATTGCTGGTATTCGAAATCGGCCAACTTGTGCAGATCTGACGATCAAGTATGGGAGTTATCGAAGCTACTGCGAAAGTTTGTCCCTCTCTACGTTTCTACAAATCGTACTGACTCTTTCTAGGAAGTAAACGTTTGTTTGGGCCACGACAGAATGTGCAGAACCGTTCCTAATGACAAATGGGCTTTCACTCAGTGCGGATGCTCAACACACATTACCCCCTTAGTACAAGTATGACAATACATCAAGCCTCACAAACAGTGCAACTATGACAGCAATGGGGCCTTGGAAATGCGAAAGATTAGAGGCTGGAAATCCGGCGAGAGGTTTGTAAGTGTTCTGCTTGACTATGGCCCTACTAATATCTTTTTAGATCTCTCGATGTAGGCCAGGAACCTATACTGGATTCAATTCATATTCTATGCATCCCCGAAGCCTACAATAGCCTCGACAGTGAGCTCACAACCGACTGTGGCAAGCAAACATACACCACCAGCCTTTATGTGCAGAGAGTCGAACAGGACTTCCAGGAAGTCGTAGTATGTTCAGGTGAAGTCAGTTGTGCAGACAGTAGAATGTGACTTCCAGGAAGTCGCAGTGCAGGTGAATGAGTTGTGCAGACAGTAGAACGCAACTTCTAATATATGGTACTCCGGCACCATGGCTGTCTGCTAGATTACATTCAACCAAATATGGCTAGCTATTGGTAAGTTACGTCACCTGCCTTAGGTGGTCGGAATAACCCAACCACCTCAACATTGGTCCCTAATCAATCAACGACCGCCAGTATATGCATACAGGCTAACCCGCCGGTCCCAGGTTCTCCATTGAAATCAAAATGCGTACTCCCCCCATCCCACCGTTTGTATTTCGTTCTACGGCGTGTATCTGGCCTCACAACCATGCTTTAGACATCCAACTATATCCATCCTTGTTGCTCCTTCGTCGAAAAGCCTCCCTACCTCCTTACACGGACCAAACCACCCACTGCTGCCTGGGGGCAAGTCTCGCCCAAAGCTCGGCATTTGTGCACTCTCATTCTATCAGTGATAGTACTTATAACACACAAAAGCAAACTCTCTCGCTGTCTGTCTGCTCCGCCAGTGGCATCTGAACATGCTCCGCCACGAAAAGGATTAGAGGCTGGAAGCATGCCGGAAATCCGGGCAGAGGTTCGTAACAGTCCGTCGAGTGTGGTCCTAATATCTCTGTTTTGTATCTAGCAACCATCCCTCGATGTAAGCCGGCCCCCGGGGGCATATACCCCGCATTCGCATGTTTGCCCCGCCTCAAACTTCGCACGGGCGTCTGGTAGATTGCGAATACTTTCTTGTATACTTGCTTGCTGACTTTTGTTTTTTGGAATAGTATTCTACGAGGTCTAGCACAGACTCTTCTGCTCTCATTCCGCCCGTCCGCGCTTTGTACTCGTCGTCGTCGTCGACGTTACCAAGGGGCACGTCACTGGGCTCAAACTGTTCATTTCAATACCAAATACAATGTGAGACCTCCGCGAAGCCTTCTCCGTGGTTGTTAAGGTCAGCGTTGGTGTCAGTTTTATAACGTGAGCTCCCGCTTACATGCTCTATAATTTGCTCATATTGTTCTCAGGTTCTGACGGTTCATTCTGAATTTTCAACATGCATTGCAAACCATCTATATGCATGGTGTACTATGTCTATTACTACGCCTGCAATCCTGCAAAGTTGCAACAGTCACGTGTTGCAAAGCCTTTCTTACCGCAATCATCACTACGACTTCACCTGAAGCTCAAAAATCGAACACACGCGAGGGGACATTGTACAAGTGTCAGGCTTGGAGATGTGAGGGCTTAGAGGGTGCGTTGCATGCAGGAATCATGGTCTAAAGGTGCGTCTTTGTATACTTGACTTTGGTGCAATTTCTTACAGATTCAGCTCTTTTTTTCAGCACGCCTGGTATCAATGTAAGCTGGGGATCATGCACCTGCATTTACCTGCTTGTTCCCACCTGTCTCTATGCTTGCTACACGGACGATCGATATTCCAGAGAACCGACAGGTACCTTTTGTTACCATCATTCTCTCTGACTTATCGTCTTCTAGAATGGTAATGTACGAGCTCTAAAGCAGACCCTACCGCCATCATTACACAGGTCTGCGCTCTCGATACGGTTGTCGCTACCACCATTGACGACTTCAACAAAGGGTCAAGGCTACGGACGACTATGAAATGCAAGGTAACACATGGAAGGAGTTCCACAGGTACGCGCTGGTCTCATTCTCACAAGGTTCGCTTTACTGTCGTATATTATCCCCGCGATTTGCCAACGATTTGCTCACATCTTAGCAGGACCTGTATGAATGATTTTCTGTGTTGTAAGAGCCCACGCGGGTCTACTTATCAGCGATTGTACATTGGAATATCCCGGAACATGTCAAGTCGACGGCAGTAGAAAATGAGGAGGAATGTGGAAAGGATGATCAGAATGAATAGATTTGTACATGTACATTGCTTGGGCGGAAATGTACAGGTTCTATCCGGTGCGCTCACCTTGAAACTCAATTCTATACCATATAACCTGCCTCTCAGCTCAAAAAGGCTTGTTATCAAGCCGCCATGACTCTCACAAGCTCCGTACTCTTATCGAATTAAATGACCAGCTCTACGCTGTGCTGCCCTCCACTGCCTCTGGGTCTCTGCCTACTGCAACATCTACTACTTCCACTGCCTCTTCCCATGCAGCAGATACCGTCTCCAGAGTCGAATTCGACCAGGTCGTGGCAAAAATAGAAGATGTACAGAAACATGTTACGTACCTGACTTCTGAGCTCGAATACGCATCGACGAACTGGAAACCAATAACGAGGCCATCAATGGATGGATCAGCACTGTATGGATATCTTGTCTCATTGTACTTTTCTCATGCACTTGCCTTTTAGAAGGAGACTGTATACCTAGACCGAATCCGCCTCTGACACCTTGTGGACATATGTCAAGCCAAATTGGCTAATCAATTTGACCTTCCAGTACGAGGCTCTAAGTCACAAGCATCATACAGGGCCCGTCAATTTCGGGAGTATATTCGTCCCTTGGCTGATTCTGGCGAACGGCTTGTGGCCTCATTGCTTAAGGCAACTGAGCTGCCAAAAAACCAAGTCGCAATGAAGATCCTGCTGGAATTGCACCCTCTTCGTGGACAAGGTGATGCTGTGGCACATCCCGCGCATGTTTCACTTCAAACATACGTCGAAGTAATTGGCCGAATAAAGGACGAAGACCTCGAGGAGGCACTCACTGCATTATCACAGTTCGGACTGGGTGATTCTCATTAATGTTGTGTTTTTTTGTGTGTGTATATCATTGTATTACCCTGGAGAATTGTGCGAAAGCTTTCAGAAGGTTGATTTTGCCATCAGACGGTCTCAAGCTCTGCTCAGCCAGCTTTTTGTGATAAGTCTTCTTATTACACTAAAATCTGTCGTCCCGAAGAACCAAATACAATGGGAACCCGGAAGTGCCTTTCCAAGCAAGTTTCAGCCACGACTATTCCATTGTGTTGCGTGATGCATCGGTGAATAGCCAGTCCCATGGCATGTCTTTACCTGTACTTCCTGCTGTGCTTATCTGTTTTGTTATTGACTACACAATGACACTGATATCAGGTGAGGATTCTGAACCACGGAGAAACAAGAATAGATATATATAGTCGTTATACAACCAACGTACTGAGGTGGTATCCGCATTATATAGCACAACAACTAATACCTAATAGTGATCTCACACTGTATAGGTAGTTGTTATACAACCAACGTACTGAGTGATCTCACACTGTATAGTCTCAACATTATTATATAATACACACGCTCTTTATTACTTACAACAGTCACCTGACCGTAACTTATATCTTACCTACGCTCCTTTGCTTACATTACATTTATTCACCCAATACACTTGGTTTAGTGAATATAGCATGACAAGCACAGAGCGGGATTATATTCCATACATAGGTGAGTACGGTTACAAATCTGCCATTTTGCTGATGAAAGCTGGTGGACTCTATCCAAAAGTAGGGAAGTGTACATACAATACAATCATCTGGCAGATGCCCCAGCGTCTTTCACTGGAGCAGACGTGTAGATCATTTGCACAATGATACCTCTTGCAATTATTGAACATATCCGAATAACAGTCCCCCTGTCCAAGGCCCCTGCATCGTGATAATATATCATAAGCCTGTTCAGTGAAATCTGGGAAGGGAAATGGGACCAAGCATCGACCAAATCATAGATGTAATTGGCGAGTTTCTGTACTTGCTTCAAAGCAACTGACAGGATCTTCGGAGGTGGCACCAACTGCCGCCGCACGGCTTCGAGAAGTACATGCATATCTGTTGACTCGGCTCTCCATTCAGATAAATCAAGATATTGCAGAGGAGGAAGTTGTGCCAGCACCACCTGCAATTCATGAAATATGCCTGCGCTACAGAATTTCTGTATACTGCACGTTGACCTTGCCAGAAACTGTTTGAACAGGACCTCCATTGGAATCCGTTCATAGTTTCCCATGCAAAGAGTCTGTAGAGATGGCAGTACCAACGTCTTCAGAGATGCAGGTGAATAGAATATCGCCTTCCAGACGGTGGGGAGCGTTACGAAAGAACCTGTGGGAGGCATGAGCATAGCCCTCCCTAACTCGATCGTTTGAAGGTCGCTGGCCTCTGTGATGACTACTCGTGCTGGATTGTCACCGACTAATAGAAGGTTTAGGCTGGCAAAGCGCAGTGCGGAGATCTGAAGTGTAATACCAGAGGTCCCATAGACAGTGAGGTGGCGTAAACGAGGCAGAAACTGGGAGAGTGCACCGTCATTCCATATTGCGGACAAGGTGATATCGGAAATAACAAGGATATCAAGAGCTGGAAATGCGGGGAAGAGGGTATTTGGTGAGAGAAAGGTGGTTTTGTGTAGGCAAATGTTGGCACATTGCCACCTTGGTGCCGAAGAGAGCAGTAAGACAAGCATGCCATGAAAGTTGTTAAGAGGCTCAATCCTCGACAACAAGATTATCTTCAGCGGGCGGTCTCTGGAACGTTCGAGGTAGGTACGAAGAATCTCTGTCGCACCGCAAAGACTTGGTAAAGATATTTGATCGAAGTCGATGGCAATGCTAGACCAAAGTGATGTGTCATTGACTGCGACTTGTCGCCATTGGCGACAGACATGTGTGAGCCACAACGGACCGCTATTGCGAGTAAAAATATGTTGGCTTAAGGACGGGAACGAGTCTGTAAATGGGTAACACCGATGCTCGGTAGCATAAATAAAAATAATGCACAAGAGTTCAACGGGTAATCGCTGAATCCCAAGGACTAGTGCAGGGTCCTTCTGCAGCGCAATAATGCGAGCCGTGTGGCTCCCACGTTGGAGCTTCAGCACCTCGATCTCTGCTTGTAGCCGCATAATCCTCCGATCTATTGATTCAACAGTAACAGAGACAGCATCGATTGCCTGCTGTGCCAATGCTGCTGTACCGACTTTGAAAAGCCCGAAGTCCACACTTGCAAGTTCTTTGTCCCGGTCTTCTCCTCTCTCACCATGAGGACCACTACCCTCCGGAACTGAACTGTGATAATGGGCAATGGCGAGCTGGCGAGCTAGCGAACAGGTATTTGAACGATTATAATGTAAGAGGTCACATGCACCACCATTCAGTGGTATTATATTCTGCATTTCTATACCGCAGCAAATAACATATGTACTAAGATGCGGTTGCGCTCATCCAATTGCTGTCCTTCTTCTCCGTCAATTCCCATGCTGTGGAAGACACGAAACGTAGTGATTGCACACGATCAAGTTAGAGAACATTCAATAGACCGCACGCACCAACGCCCATTAGAATGTAGCTCGCCTTAATTCCATTCTGACCGAAAGTATTACTGAAAGCGCAAAATCAGGTTTCTGCAGATTAACCTCTACCGGAAACTTGAAACGCTTCAGTAGTGAAATGAGGTCGCAATGGCTGCCTGTGGAGACTTCCGCCAAAAGTGACCCAAAACTAAAGGGAAAAAAAGAAAGATGAGTACCAAGTGCAAGTCGCCGTGGACAGACCTACCTCCAGACCAGGTATACTATATATCTAGAAACACACTAAACGGCAAACGACTACTTACCAGCAATATTACCTGGTGAAATCCTGGCCTCCTACATCGCAGACGCACCCGAAACAGACTACCACTTCCATGCCCAAACACAGTCCGACTTCGAACACAACAGCGAAGTCCAATACAACAAGATCCCGAATCAGAAAGCGACAGTGAATCCTACGCCGACGCCACCATGACATTCCGTTAGACCTGATGCAAGTCTCTCAAGATCTCAAGGTTTCCATGTCACTTAAATTCCAGGCTCTGCGACGTATTCACCGTCGCAGTGGGCAGCACCCAGACGTTGGATCATGTGTTGTCGATCAATTGTCAACAAAAGAGCTCGTTCATATGCATCAACGATCCATAGCGGAGAGCCTTGTCGAGAAGTCTGTCGAAGGTGGGCAGCTGATTATCCTCGGACATTTGGTTGCCAAGTCTTCGACGCCATAGAAGACGCTTGAACGGTTGGGAATCCTAAGAGGAAAATATATCAAAGACTCACCGCCAAAGTCCAGCACCAAGCACAAATCCAACATCCAGGTAGTCTGATAAGAATTACGTATCGCTTTTCATATGGGCCTTCGCTCCCCTCGAGATTGAAGAGGGATCCAACGAGTTAGGATCGATCAGGATCACCAAAGTGGTTTGTCGCAAGCGTGTTTTGAGCCGTTGCCCTGATGTGCTGTATTTCAGGTGTTGAGAGGAGATTTTGACAGGAAGAAAAGTATGAGAGGCTAGAGCTTAGCACATTTGCCAAGAAGATACTTTCGAAGCCGCTGCGTTGCGGCATGAGATGCACCATCATCTCTTGACCAAAAAAGAAGGCTATCTGCAGATTGATTCAGGAGGTACGCCATCTGCTTCTCAAAATTTTGTACATGCCCTGGGTTTCAATCTCGCGTTCGCCGGCAGTTCCCAATGGCTCTTTCCGTACATTGGCATGCGGTTCTCAAATCTTCGCAATGGGAGGTTGACGAAAGCGAGATGTCATGAGTTTTTGCAAACTGCATTGAAGAGAGTTCATCGATGAACTCGCAGAAGATACGTGCAGAAGTTTGTCGGTGCTAGTGAATGAGCGTCGCAACTCTTCAAAACGGCTCTGATATGCAGGAACAGTTCTTCAGATAAACCGCTGTCCCTGCACACCCAACAGATAACTCATTCAAGTTCCGTCCGTCTTCCAGTACCCAGCTCATAAACGTTAGGCGTTGTCTAGGGTTAGGCATGCGGCCACTTCTCCATTCTTTGCAGCAATTGAATTGTTCTTGCATCCCTTTACGGCTGTTTTGTGTCATTAAAGCACTTCGAACTGCTGTGTCACTGATGGAAAGTCCAATGCGACAAAAAATGCATTCGATATCGATATGAGCTTGACGTGAGAACAACCAGATACCTATTGGAACTGCAAGTGCCCCATTCGCATTACGATCCGAAAGGAACTGAGCACGATCGTAATAATCTACTCTGTCGTCATTCAAATCGACGTAGAAAAAACATACCCGTGGATACGGTCGCTGTTTCGAATAACAAGTACTCCCTGTGTTGAAGTAAGCAGGCCTCAGATATCAAACCAGGCAAGCTCTCTATACGAAAGCCTCTTAAGTCCTCCCAAGTGATCAACCTGACATTGTTACACCGCCGGCACCATTTGCATGCAGGAAAAAGAGACGACAAGAGTAAATCCTTTGATGAGAGATACGCACAAGAACCTACTTGCAAGCATGCTCAGGCTCGGCGAGCGACATGCCTTGTTTCCCAAGCAGAAACAGAGACGGGCATTCGGAACATCGGTCAAAGAAAAAAGAGGATAGTGGACTTGATCTGAAGTACAGTGTGGCTGATGGAAAACATATCGTCGAGGAGCTTCAACAGGGAGGAATTTGTTACGTCCCTGAAGAAAACAGGCTACCATGTCCTTGTGGCGCCAATAGTCCTGACCTCTCCATAGTACATTGGCGGCATATGACTAACTTGTTCTGATACGTATCGCTAATCCATGTCAAAACGGACGTTTTCAGATGTTTCGCTCTGCACATAAGCATCCGTGATGCTTCAGGATGTAGACTTACTAGCATTGGGTTGAATGACTTGGCTATCCTGCCAATTGTCGACGAGTAACTCGACATTGCAAGCGCAGCAACGAAAGCAATTCACCGGTGAGAATCTGTCTCACGAACGGCCACATCCACTGATGATCTTAAGTTACATCGATGATTTAGACAAATTGCTCACAGCATTCAGAAATTTCCATATCTTCCGCAAAAAAAGCACGTCAATCTAAGCAGCAGACAAAACAAGCAACATACCATCCGCTGCAACATACTCATTGGCTCATTAACGACACTGGGAAACTAATATTTATCGAATCCTTCCCAATACTGTTCTTCAAGCTTCAACACTGTTAGGCCTCTCATCGGTGATATTTAACCTCTCCGCCGTAGAGTCGAAAAATAGACTGCCTCATTTCCGGCTCCTCTCACGGAGTTCTTTTTCCAAAGTCTCTCCCTCCCTAACAACTGTCGCAAGACTTTCCTCCCATACGACTTGTCGACTATGTTCTTGCTCGGGCTGCTTACTCCACCATTGTTCGCGTTCCCGTGCCATGTGGATATACTCGTTTAACATTCCTTGCGCAACAAAAGGATGCAATCAACGCCGAGCGAGTGTCGATAGTCCGCTGAAGAGTATCCGGAGGCAGACGTAAATCACTCAATAACTGTGTCGGCTGCCGTCGAATTTCCGTGCAACTTGAATCCAGCCTGAGGAGGCGTCGTCGTCGGTCAGCATCAGACAAATCATCGCGCGCGTCTTCGTCGTCTGCATCGGATTGGTTGAGTACTGGACAAGCACCATTTTCGCTATGATCTGTCCTAGGCTCCAATGGAGCCTCTCCATCATCGATGCGGTCTCAGCTTCGCTACCATGCATGTTGACAGAAGAGACAGGTCGATGGTGTGATTCCGAACGAAAACGTCTGCCCCAGCACGTACTGCGAGTCCGGTTAACCGGAGGTCCTCACTCTTGGCTGCTTCGTGGAGAAGAAAAGTCCCTATATCATCAAGGTAGGAGAGTTACGAAACGGATGCGTGGAGTTTCGAGCAAGGTTACCAGGGCGGGTGACGGAGAGGCCGTTAGTGAGACAGAATATAGCTTCGTAACAGAGAACGATATGAGGCGTTTAAGAATGCGCGCGAGTCTGCAAGAATGAGAAATCAAGTTGGCTTGACACGAACGACGTCCTTCCCCCTTGGAACCAACTACGACCTCGTGAATCGCGGAGACTGCCGTCTATGTGACTTTTTCAAGGAGATTTACCATATCAGCTCTACCAAGTGAGGCGGCCAGATGTAGAGCGTGGTTCCAGAGCCGGGTGGATGAACACCGGGAGATATGGCCCGGTAAGAATAGGAGCAAGGCAGCAGTCTGAACTGCATTATATGGGTCAAAAGGAACCGCAGAGTTGAGCCACATCTAACTGCAAGATAGAGCCCAGCGGCTGCATCAGTTTCTCCAGCTGTCGAATTGTGCTTGTCCTTGCTGATTTCAGTTAGAAAGGGAAGAATACGAGCTGGGTCTCCTGCAAGCCCTTGTTAGAGCAATGGTACCAAAATTTGAAGACGTGCACCGCTGCGGAGGGCTGACAATAGCTTGACCTGATACATGGTGGATTATTGATGACTTGTACGCCTTTCGCTAATGGGTGCTGCGGTATTGATGTTTGTTTGTTCTTGCGATGCAAATCACGACTTCCTTAGTATAAACGGCGCAGCTCTTTCCCCCTCGCTCCTACCTACACTAAACTCGACATATCGGTTCTTTAGACACTTCTGCACATTTGTACCTCTTTTCACGGTCAAATTTCATGTATCTGTTGCCTGAACTACACGTGACTTTCCAACCAAAGTTAATCAAGTCCCTTGACATACATTTTACGTGTATTGCAGCGATGTTACTAGCTTATATACATGCATTACTTAGGTCTTTAAATTATAAAGTCAGAAATCAAAGTAAATCTCCACAATCACACATTGCAAGGGGACCCGGGAAGCTCCCCTAGGGGTCTGGCGAAAATTGGGGTTTTGAGACCCAGTTTTTGGGTGTAACCCCTGGCGGAGATTTGGGGTAGGCCCCGAGGGGCCGACCTCCAGCGGAAATTGGGGGCTGGAGTGGTAGGAGGGAAGAACTACTGTAGGCGGATTGGTCGCGGTTCAAATTTTGTGACAAACAATTGTGACTAATACCTTATGTAAGAAAGGTGCCGCAACCGCCTCTCTGTTTCCAAATCTGCTAACTGCAATCTAGTGTTCGATTTTTGTTTCTCAAAACTGCATCCATCATTCATCTTCTCACAGCACCTCAAAGCCTGCTCGGTGCTCATTGACTGAAAATGCTCAATTCAATAGGTAACCGGTAACTACTAGCTTTATTGAGACATTTCTTGCATGTAATTAACAACCATCTTGTTAAACACATTCCATGCATTCAGTATATCCAGTGATGGTGCGCCTAGGTCCTGGTATGCCTTAAAAGCCAAGGCATCAAACTCTTCAGGAACCCAGCGGAACACTTCTTCTCTTGGTGTCTTAATCTCAGAACGCAGAATATCAATGACCTCTTGGGTAACATCGATCTTCAAGTTCTCCAAGCCATAGTCCTTTGGGTGATCAAAAATGACTTGAGGAGCAACTCGATCAGGTAACCGTTTGTTTTTTTAAACTACATTACTGTTCATTTCCTAGTCACATATAAATGAATGCGGATGAAGTGAAACAGTAACTGACCAAAAATTATATCCTGCTTTGCCCAGCCTCACTCGAAGAACTGAAAAACCCAGGCCAAGAATAAGGGCAGACAGCCAAATTCCAGACCGGTATTCGGGCTCCAGGGGTGGCACGCCCTTCAACTCATCCGAAAACTGCTGTTGACCTGTCTAGATTGCACTTATAGTGGGGAAAAGAACAACGCCTATCGACAAATGCGCCCAAGTCACGATGGGAAACAAACAATGATTATGTCACATGTCAAATTCAACCGCGACCAATCCGCTTACCGTATCCAACTGTCTAAAACATACACTGCAATAATGAGAGAGCCTAAAAAACGCCTACAAACGCGTAAATACTGCGGAAAACGCGAGAGAAAATTTCCAGATATCAGTCACGTGTCTGGGTTACCCCTGGCGGAATTGGGGTTTTGAGGCTCTAAAATTTGGGGTTTTGAGGTCGATTTTGGGGGGTCTTGCCGCCAGACCCCTAGGGGAGCTTCCCGGGTCCTGACTGCAAGGCTAGCTTTTCCTGCTTTGTCAGCATTCTGTTGTGCTTTGGCCCTTCGTTCACGATAGCCCATGGTGTTCTGGGCACATCAATCTTTCTGTGTGTCTTGCAGCCCTTGCAGAAATGCCAAGGAGATGGTGAGGCTGGTGAGGACATTACGAACAAGTTCCGAAGCTCTGATATTTACAACTGTTTTATTTGATCGATTCGATAGCATGATTAGGGTGCGACAATTCATATGATCACAAATTGAGTGTACATTGGCATGGAGAATATGTGTAAAATGCATGTGAAGGGACTTAGTGACTTTTGACTTTGTTGCTCAAATGCTTTGCGCGAATATCACGTCAGGCACGTGATTTGACATAAAGCTGTACACAGGTTATTTTTAGTACAAACAAAGGCGCGAGCGGGTGGCGCTCTGCACGTGCCCAGCGTAGGTTAAGGTCCAGATAAGACAAACACGTAATGGACAGATCGAGAGATCGGATCGGATCGGATCAATCTGACTGGTACCAATCGACAGAACACACTCTCGAGCCTTCAGCCACAAAGCGAGTGACACAATGGATTTGTCACAGAGGATATTGATGTGGAGGAAGTGCCGCGGGAGTGTTATTGCACAGGATGGGACACTTTGTTGCAAAGCAAGTGACGGGACAAATTGTGGCAGGGGAATATTGATGTGAAGGGTTTCGAGTGCAAAGCAACTGTTGTGGGGGGATTATTGCACAGATGGCGGTAAGGGTAACGAGGGATTTCTTTGTGCAAAATTAAAATGTGCAGATGCAATAAAGAGACCGACAGTTTGTTGTTTGAGGTGTGCGGAAGTGTCGGGTCAGATTGTTTTGTGGGGACCTGTACTGTTGGCAATGAAGGTGCCGGCCGCAAACCGGTGGAGCAGGTTGAAATACAGTACAAAGATTCTAGGGACGTTCGGTGTATTGGGCATTGTGGCGGATCTTTCTTTGACTCAGCTGGACACAGAGAATCATTCATTTTTATACAAACAAATGCTGGGCGATTGACTAGTGTGAAACAGTAACGTTGACTATTTTCCTAAGGAACGTCCTCCCATGCTGAAATGCCATATTAAACCGATCTGGAAGTGAAGATCCAACAGTCTAATGTCAACAGCAGGGATGTCCGGCGTCCCCCTTCTAGTAAAATATGGGTTGGCAGTAAATGGAGCACCGGATCGCTCAAACCGGTAAAACTTGGGGTTTCCATAACAGTCGCGCTAGGGAGTCAGAGACATAACATCAGAGCATGCTTACGACTGACCTTCCTCGAGCAGTAGCCAAACTGAAAATCATCGAAGTACCCATGAGCATCTGAGCTCATAAGCACCGCGTTAATGGGAGTGTCAGCCATATTTGGGCTCAGTAACTGCAGGACATCTTGATCAGATGTCACATTGGAAGCCTAATTGAGGATTAATATCAAGTACATTCTCAATGAAGGCTTTCTACCTGGCTAATCTGCCCAAGAGGGAACACATGGGCAACTTGAAATCCTTTGGTATTTATCCCTCTATCTCGTGTTAGGACAGGAGATCCTGATACGCAGCACATCATGTCTCGGAGACGAACTTGCTTTCTTGTTGCGGCCGACTGTTATTACCTGTCATGAAACTTGAATCATTGGACTAGCGTCATGGTACTCACACGCTTTTTCACCACCCCATTGGCAGACGCTGTGTTTTGTCTGGTAGGAGTACGATTCACAATCGGGGTAGATTTCATGACAGGGATAGCACGCAGAATAGTAGCCGGTCTCGTCATGGTAACTATTGTCAAAAAAAATAAACTTTGATAGAGAACTCTTAAGAAAGCAAAGAATCACAGACCCTGAAACAAAGCATAGTGCCCTTCTTGTATGACGTCCTCGCTGTTGCGGTCCAGGAGCTGCCGCAACTGTATATTGTCGGTCTGGTGGTAGTAATGTTGCGTGTAGGTGGTTGGGTCGCCCTGATCAAGACGATATAAGGCAAATGTTTCTAAGGAGCAAAGCCTAATCAGTACAATCTGCTGCTTCGAGGGAGCAATGGAGACTTTGTGGCTGAGTAGGATGTTGTAATGTAACCATGTCAATCCACCAGTATACTTCTTGTATTGTAAGGACGTTGTGCGTATGACATCCTTCATAAGACATTCAGCTCGCATCAGGATGTCGCAGAAACTACACACCAGCTACTAGAACCATGTACCCTTTGGGACTAAGATCGGTGGCCCAAACATGAACGTTCCGTTCTCTTTCATTGAGATAAGATATTGCACTGTCTCTTGACCGAATGACTTCCATAATAAAACTGGGGAGTTCAGAGATGTCAGTGCATCTGACTTCTCAACTGAATCGGCGCTTGGGTTCATAGAGTATTGTATAACCTACTATGGAAAGGGATCAATGATCCCTAGTTGGAGAATCTACATCGAGATAAGCGATTGAACAACTTACAGACGGTCTTCTCATGGAGTAGGTTGACAAATGTGGACCTCGATCTTTTCACAGAAGGTGGTGCCTTCCTCTTTTCACAGAATCACAGAAGCCGCAGCCTCAGGCTGAGAAGCAACTGTTGCTGCGCGTTGAGTGCTGAAAATATCACAGTGGGAAGTACCCTTCCTCTTTTCACAGAAGCGACTTTTGCTACAGATGGAATGCTGGCAAATATTTTGAAGTGCATGGGGTCTTTGGCAACGAAGAAGCATGATAAATGAAGAGGAGCTGACAAATATGAGCACCTGTTCTTCGCAGAAGCGGGCATCCTCCTTTTTTGCACAGAAGGTACGCCAAACATTCGGCTGTTCGCAGCAATGAGGTCCATTCCCACTTCGCCTGCGGGATGTCTGCCAGTGGAGGACTGAAATATCCAGGATAAGATCTCGGGGCTAAGCCCGATGTTCCCTGATGCTGATAGTTAATCAGCTATCACCTACTCTATGATTGAGGTTGATACGTACTGGCTATCTCATCACACAGTTGACGGAGACGCCACAACATGAGGCAACGGCGTTCCCAGATTTGCTTAGTAAACAATTAAATCAGGTGATACAGACGACGGACTGACAACAGTCACCAGCAACGTTTTTGATCTCTTACCCACTGCTTCTTCGTATGGATTCGTTAGTCGGTAACACCGCCTTGGGCTGGTAGGCTGCATTTTTGTTCTCAGTCCCATATGAGTGACTGGCTCAAAGCCATCTGTTGCATTCGTCGCAGAAATCGATTGATCGCCAGTGGAACCTCTTCATATTTTGGAGTTTCCCTCGCAATGAACCCTGGAGTCCAGGTGTCCTTAAATTATGCGTTGGTGTGTTATATTCTCACTCTTACACTTACCTCTCTGGTCTCTTACCAGTCGTGCTAGGGTTGAACGTGCAGAGACACCCCTTAACTGTTGCAACAGGTTATCGATGGCTTCAACTAATTGATGGTCAAGACGACAATAAACCACCCACCTTCCAACTGCGCCCTTTGGAAATTACACAGTCTCTAATACTGCATTATATTGGCGAGCCGTCGGGACCTGGACTTGATCATGACTCGAAGGCACTTTTTCCACCTGGCGATTATGGATTCTATAACCTAGGCAAGTTCTAACAAAAGCCAAAGATTACAGCCAGTAAAGAAGCCTCGGACAGATGGGAGTGAGCCATATAGCCAATTTGTAGGCAGTCAACTCGCCTATCCGACACTTACTGAGCGAGAAAACCTATACCGGCAACAGATTGGGGGCCACGTCCCTACTAAATTGCATTTGGTATGTTTTGAGCGACATAGTAGCACAGTCATCAATTATCCAACCCCGAAACGTTAGAACCTTTGGTCTGACGACCTTATTGGTGCTGTTTACAGTAGAGACCAGGGACAGTGTTTGATTACAAACAGCCGCTCCAACACCGAGGTGACTTGGATATTACCTCCTGCATGGGCAGACCAGGTGAGCAGTATCAGTCCTTGAAATGACCAACTTTTCTCTGAACCCTTGATCAGTGTTTTATAAGTCGACCTCTCAATTTGGATGAAACTTTCAATGCCCAATTCCAAACAAGCAACAACATTGTGACTCTGTCCCGGCATCTCCTCAGCCCCTTTAGAAACAATATGTTCGGAATTGATGTGGACGATGTTCGTATGATCTGCTTTATCTCTCTGCATCCTCAACCATGACTGAATCTTCAGAACAATAAAGTTGTCGTATTTCAAGACGACTCGGAGCTTGATCCTCATTATGCTCATCTATTGTCTCATGCTTCTCCAACGCTAATTGAACCCACCAAACGGTTTTTCCGCGCTCACTTTCAATGGTGCCTCAGGGTGCATTTGCTTGGCGGCGATATTACTCAAGACTACACGCCTGATGATGTCCAGTCACATATAGACGCACTTGCTGGAAATGAGGATGAAGCTGTAGATCTCGAGGATCCCTTCTGGACTAAACCAGTTGGACGGTCGGTCCTTGAAATGCACTTTGAGACGCAGCTGGTAGCCACTCAGAAGTGACGAATATGGTGATGAGATAAACAAACGAGGAAACTAGAAAACCTACCGTATTAGTAGCCTAATTTTGAATAGATCGAAGCGTCGGAGCAACGGAATCAAGCAAGATCTTGCGAAGATATGAGGAACCGAGAATCATCAAAGTCACGTGCGCAATTAGTTTTCTCTTCCGACATCCTGTTGCAATGAAGGCACCGGCCGCAAACCGGTGGAGCAGGTAAAACCTGCTGCTCTAGCCTGACTTGCAATCATGATTGTCCCTTTTTTTATCGTCTAAGATCAAAGCCCAGAGCCGGCTCTGGACAAGCTCAGCGGGGTTCAGGCTTCGTCCTTGCCTTGCTAGCTACGTCCGCGCCTTTTTGCTATCTCTATTGCTAATAATTTCCGTAATTCAAAGCACGTCTTCGTCCAGAGCAATGGTTAGAACCGGCTCTGGACAGGCTCAGCACGGCTCAGGCTTCGTCCTCGCCTTGCTAGCTACGTCCGCGCCTTTTTGCTATCTTTATTGCTAATAATTTCCGTAATTCAAAGCACGTCTTCGTCCAGAGCAATGGTTAGAACCGGCTCTGGACAGGCTCAGCACGGCTCAGGCTTCGTCCTCGCCTTGCTAGCTTATATTACTAAAAATCTACTAGATACATGTCATCGTCCAGAGCAAAGGCCAGAGCCGGCTCTAGACAGGCTCGGCAGGGTTCAGGCTTCGTCCTCGCCTGGCTAGCTTATATTACTAAACATCTACTAGATATGTCTCGTCCAGAGCAAAGGCCAGAGCCGGCTTTAGACAGGCTCAGCGGAGTTTAGGCTTCGTCCTTGCCTTGCTAGCTTTTATATTACTAAACGAACCCACCAAAAGCGACTCTCCCAAAGCTCCGCATCTCCGAGAACTACGCACACCAAGCAATTTGGATCTGAGCTTTGAGATGCTCAGTTTAGTCTGACGGCTTGGTAGCAGCCCTGGACGAGGATGGTTTTGTCCAGATACGGTGAGTAATGGGAAGTAGAACGCAGATTACATACATTTGGTTTGCATTCGTTTTCATCCTCTCCTCCAGCTGCTTACATCGTTTCATCCAATACGTGCCATGTATAATTACTTTGCAGGTATCTCAGCTTTGCCAAATGAAGTCAGTTTAACGAACGAAGTGTAGACAGAGAGCGTGAATGAGTGAATGCGAGCTAGGACCTGCATGTAATTGTATATAATTGTCCGCGGATCAATATCGATCAATTGCTACTGACGCGTACTGACGGCTATTCTACCTCCATATCGTGCGATGTTAGCGGGCGGCTGTCTTCATCTTTATTAAGGCTATTAGTATAGCCAAAATTGCATTGTGTACGAACAGTCCTAGGCATGGGGTCGTCAAGAGCCGTTTTCTCTACCCGCATGAACCAAAAGGTGGGTATGTCTTCGATGGCAACACCGGCAATTGGGCAAAACCTGATACCCAGTGCCGCAGTGGGGGGAAGGGACTGTGAAGGTGGCGATTCTCTGGACTGGGATACATCAAGGCTGCATTTCGAACTGGGTCTGTGTGAGTTTTTCTTTTTTTGTTCTTTCGTTGTTCGGCTACAAGAGTGTCGGTTAAAACGATGTCTCGAACCAATACGCACGTTCGGGTTCAGCAACTCGCTTTTGACCCTGCTCCGGGATTGGTGGTTCGTCTTTGTGGAATATCTGTTTTCTCTGCGTGATGTTAGTCAAAGGATTATCGCAAAGTTGTACTCACTGGCAGCATTCGCAGTCAAAACGTAACAAAGAACCACAAATAAGTTGAGATTGGGCAGCCACCACCAACCACCACACCTTCATCATCACGAAAAACCCTCTTTCGGAACTCTCCTAAAGTTATCTGCAATAATACCGGTAATTCTGGTACTCACAATAATTGCCACAATTTCAGCGAAATTAGGCCCAGTGAAAACCCAGGGGAGTGGGAGCGAGATGGTCCGACCGGTGTCCGCAAGAGAGCAAAAGACCGAGTGAGATCAAGTGAGATCGACGTCATAGCGATCGAATAGGGCTGCTGCTTCGATAGCACTGTAGTTACACGTGATATATTTGATCATAGCCCTTGCTTAAATCACAACTTTCGTCGCCCAAACAATACGACAATTGTACACTCTGAGAACCTTGCACATACGGTTTGCTTTCAATTCAGTCAATAATGTTGTCAGGCTACAACTTCTCCCAGCTTACTAACAAACTTTGTGCCCGACAATCTCTGTCCTTCGTTGCAGCTCTTCTCTTGTCTCCATTTGCCGAAAACTTGCAAAAATTGTAACATTGCATCCGCAGAAGTCGAGTACTTCTGTGACTGCGGCGGTGCAAAATCCTCAAAATGTGTCGAGAAGTACATTCTTTGGTCACGCAAAGTTTCGTACTGCAGGTATGTGCCAAACTAAATGTAATCCTAGTATTTCGATATGAGACGTCACTTATTTATCGTCCATCTACGCATTTGTCGTATTTCTCCGTAAGCTAGGATGGTTTCTGGACAAGATGGAACAGCGGGATGTTATTTTGGAAAATTAGGGGCCACATGAAGAAATTAATATTGAAAATGTATAGAAATGAGCATAAAATCTTGTGAATTAGTTAAGCTATCATGCACATGTTTTGAAGATATGCGTCGCGGCTGCGAGACGAAATGTGACCGGCCAACTATCTCCGAAACAGAATCTGAGCACTGTCTACTGGTTTATTAGAACTATCTTTTGCAGATGTTCTATGTTATTGTCGTAAACGTCGCAGGTGCTGTAGTCACCATCCTGGAATACTACGTGAAGAAGATTTTTATAATCTAAGACGGCAGTAAGATCCTCTACATGCTGCCAAGGAGATGTCAACTTACCAGGGTGCTTTTTTACTACACTCTTGTTGCGGAAATCCACCGCGACGAAGTCGGTCATATACCCAGTAGCAATCCAGTTGTAATAAGCGCCACCGGAAAGAAATCGTTCGTAGTGCTCTTGAAGCTGACTTCCGTCTCTCAAGACTTCTATCCCCCATCGCTTGGTGTTAATCTGACCATCTGTAAGGAAGAAGTCTATTCTTCCTTGTGCGCTCGCACTTTTAGCTGTAGGAAACTCGAGAGAGAGGTAGACAGAATGCTCAGAGGCAACAGAGCAAGCACGGTAAAACTCTGCTTTCCACTGGTTCTCTGAGAACGTTGTACCAAGGTGCTGCGGTACTGGCCGGAGGGGTTGGGAAAGCAAAGAGGGTCGCATCATTGATATGATCCGCAACACGAATGCGCGAGGAGATGTGTCGGGAATATTAGGATGAGGTGGCATGAGGAAATCAGCAACAGATATTTGGTGGAGAGGAGTTGCAAACGTGTAACCCATATCCTCATTCGTGTGGTACAACCAGCCGCGCCGATAAGCAATCTCCACAGCTTTGCGATGTGTCACCGCAACTAGTTCGAGTGCATTGAGATCAGAAGCATTGAGAAGTTCATAAAACATATCCCTGAGCTCAGAATTTTGGGTGAAATCGATATTTCTGGGGAGGCCTCGAACGAAGGCGGCATCAGTGTGACGAATCTTCGATGCTAATCTGTGTACTGGATACGTCTCGCGAAAGAAAGTCTCGGTGATGATCTGCGGCTTGGGAGACTGCTGCTTCTGGATGCAATGAACCCGAACTTGCATCATAATTAAAATAACATACCCAATCGGCCCAGATGGCACAAACAATCGCTTCAATGGCCCCAATATGCCCTTTTGTCCAGTCGAAAATGGTGTCCTTAACTGCCTTGTCAAAAATAGGCGGCGGAGAATACAGGAGACCCGGATCTTTTTTAGACAACAATTGAGGGAGCACTTCCTCGCATTCTTTTTGTTGAAATGCAAGCGATAGACTATTGGACGGATGGCCATACATCCAAATTACTTGAGATGGTGACACTGCAAAGGGGGTGGAGCAGCAATCGGTTGGCCCTCGAGATCCGTACGAACAAGCAACTATAACGTGGATGTTGTGGTGTTGTTTGCCAGGCATGATGACATCTTTGAAGAACCAAGTCCAAAGGTTCTCATCTGAATAGGTTTTCTGGGCATCATCTAGTAAGAGCCAGGTCGACGGCAGGGATGTGAACTTCGAGGTTGTGCAGGTATCAGGAGTAAGCTCAAAGTTCAAAACCTCTCCAATAGACTCGATCCAGCCTTGATCAGGGCGTTTTAGCCCTAGCATGCTGATGTTTGAATCTGGATGCAACTGTTCGAGCCTCTCTTTGACTAAAAGTAACGTGGTACTCTTTCCGCTACCTGGAGTGCCACGCATCTAGACAATGATTATGGGACCAAGACGGACGGAACTAGTCAAGCTTACCATGCAGAACCGTTCCTGGCTGAGTATTTCGTATATATTTGTAATAAGCTCCGGCCGCTTATGGACAAAAGCTGAAGAACTTAGTGACCGGCAATAATTCTGTGGCTACGTGCGCTTACAGCCAACTGAAGTAGATCCGCGTTTATGAGACCGGACTTTTTTGCCCATCACATCTTCGTCTTCCGAGTCGAGCGACCGTTTGGTCCTAGTGGTATCCACGATGTCGACTATAAAATGTAAACAGTCGGGGTCCTTTGGTGCATTGGGGGAGGCTATATAGTTTGCTAACGTTGTTGCGGGTTCTGAAACCTTCACAGCAATGGCTTTTAGGTCTTTGTTATGCTCATCCAAGCGCACTCGCAGTAAAGCAACAACGTTACGTAAAGCGACATCTTTTCGGGGCTACGAAAATGAGAAAAGAAATATTGACATTTGGGAGCTCGTTCTTACCCGCCAAAGGACAAGTTGCTCCCTCGGAGTATGCACTTCGTCAGCTATCATGCGGCAAAGATCGTCCAAAACTGCAGTGGCCGGCAAGGTAAAGCCCATGGCGCTACCGCCAGTGGTGACGGCCCTAAGCGTCAGAGCCCAAAATTTGAGGGAATCCATGGTAACAGTGAGTCACGTCTGCCTTTCAAGAGTAAACGAGGTTCGTGAGAAGTTAGCAGAGTGTATATAGCTGTGTCTTTGCTTACCTGGATGATATTTCGGGTGTGAGTTTCACCCAGGTCATGGGTTGGCCAAATTTGAACTCCGACACTGCGTTTCCCAGGTCGGGCTCAGAGAGGTAAAACACCATGCGACATCGAGTTCGGCCTCAATTCCTTCGGGAATATTTTACTGAAAGTCCTAATTCCCAGTCACACCATCACCATGGCCAATTCTGAAATCAATTCACCCCTTGCGAAAAGCAGATCACGTGTACTGTCATAAGTGACCGCCAACGCAGAAGTCGACTCGTCGAGCACATAGAGTAAGTAATTTAGTATCTAAGTATGTCAAACAACATACCAGACCTAGCTAGCCTAGATACCCTATATGCTCGACAAGTTGACTTCTGCGTCGGCGGTCACTTGTGACAGTACACGTGATCTGCTTTTGTTACTTGTTACTTGTTGTCATCATCAACAACGGTGTCGGAGTCAATTTTGAATAGTTACCAACTCCAGCTCATGCTACACATGATTCTGTAATGTACTGAATTATACACTCAACTTGGTGCAAATTATCAACCAATTAACTGGTTTGACTGAATTGATCCAGTCTTGAACTCAGATGTTGTAACCAATTTTAACCTGAGGTAAGTTTGTACAAATTTAGGTTGGTGAACCCAACTTAGATCAGGTTGATCCAAGTTGGGTTTTTCCTGATGTGAACCTGAACCTAAGGTTTGGTTCAGAAAGTCAGGTTTGAACCACTTTTATATTGGCAAGTAGGCATTGAATGATGGATTTGGATCAACTTGAAAGTCTTATTAGGGATATTAGATCAAGTTGAAGCAAGTTATCACTAACTTTGTCCAATTTGTATACAGCTTGAGCTCAAGTTACCCGGGCCTTAGACAATGAAATGAAAAGCTGTTTTCCACCTTTACACTACATCCCCCACCTCCACAATTTTTTGCTGATTTTTTGATCATTTTTTTTTCATTTTTTTGGTTGGCAAAAATGAAAATTTAGAATTTTGCCAAAGTGATGAGTTAGAGTTCTAGATATACTCAAAATACAGTGTTTTATAAAGTTTCCAGCTTACTTCAGTATGTTGGGCAAGGCCGAAAAGGTTTGCAAGATTTGTTTGTCACAGTTGTTGAAAATTAGTTTTGTGAACTGTAGTACAGCCAGGGATCAAAATACAGGAGCTGCCTGAAAACCTCAAGGAGCTTATTGGAAACCTCGTAAATAGCTGAACGTTGAACTAATTATTGAGAAGAAATAAACTAAGTTCCAAGTCTAAATTCAATCAGATTCTATGCCTCCTGGGAGCTTACATATAAATAGATTTTCAACCTGTTGAAAGTTCAATGCAATATGATACTTTCCAGAGGGCAAATGGCTCCTTTCAAAGTTTTAACTACAATTAGATAGCATAGAATGCGATGGCAATATCACATTTTGTCCAAATGTCCATTATATTGCCTTAAAATGCAGATTTTCGGTCAGCGTTTCGCTTCCCTATTTGTCACTGTATTTGTGTACCATATTTACTCAGCGGCTAGAGTCAACTTGCAGATCGGCACCAGAATGAATTGTGATGCCGCTGTGCTGATCAAGTGTTGCCACCCGGCACGTCTCCAGCACCAGAATGAACCTGAGCATTCCACCTGATTCTATAGGATTGTACAGTGATATTGACCACAAAAGCATTGAAATACATCAATTCAAATCTAGTAGGAGTGTTTAATTTGGTACATGATCTCACATGAGCATCGAGTACGGGTTGATGCATCGTTGATGTACTGTCGGGGCCGTCAGGAGATATCACAGCTACAGTTTTATAGCATGTCAATACTCTAGAAATGTCAAAACAGCGAAAACCAATTAGAGCTGTGTCCGAGAGGATGCCGATCCTTTAAACTTTGCATATCGACCTTTTATCAACCATGCTCAGACTTAATGAACATCAGGGATTCAAGTCTTTCTGCTCATTTCAGACTGTATATAAGTGATAAGGCACTAAGAGAGTTGAAGTTTGAAGTATTAGATGGAGGGGCAACAACACAGCAACATAAGTGGTGAAGGAGGCATGGATGCATATGGATGAATGCAACGAGTCGGCACTAAATGAGTTCTGCTTCGTCGTACCTTTTCCTGACAGTGAAACAGAGTGATCTGTGTGTTAAAATTAATTACAGCAGGTTTAGTAACAATATAACATCATGTTTCTGCAGTATCAAAGCTATCCAAAACCTGCAAGCTAAATGATAAGCATTTTAATGTTTTCGACCCAATAAGCGCCCGCAAGCTCTCGGATCATTTGTGACGTGACAGAAGCATGTGGCTGTGCCATGACAACCCTAAGCCCTTCCATCGCCAGCTCTTTGTGCCCTTCCTCTCCCCGATTTTGTCTGCCTTCCGTGTCTCTCAAGTCTGTTACATTGCATCTCATCCATCCCCAATACATACCCCCATCCTGCAATAATCATTCCCAGCCTAACACTGACTATTTGGTCACAGTCAAGTCGAATTTTCTGGGAGGCCCTTGCCCGACATTGAGACCCTTATATGACCCACAGTAGAAGAAACCCGCTCTCACTTCAGATTTCATCATTCAACCACAGCCCAGCCTGACCAAACGATTCAAAAACCATAATTTATGTGATTATTTGCCAGTATTGGGCCGCCAGACCACTTACAACTCATTTAGTATCTGTGTATCTTGGATCTCACTGCAAGGCTGAAGATTTCAGAGACTTAAAATGTCGGGAAGGGGCGGGTAATGCATGCAGGGATGCACCGACGGGAATTCTATTTCCATATAGGCACCCGCCTGTCGCAGCGATTTATGTTACGATAAAACGGGTCGTAAGGGTTAATTATGGTACGGGAATTATATTTGTGACGCGAAATAGGCATATTTGTTGTGTATAGTATGTTATGGAATGTGATTTTTCTGTGTACAGTATTGATTGATAGGACATTCTTGTGCACAGAAGTAGCACACAAAGTCCTTGCTGCGTTCAATACTGTGTGCCATAATATCCCGTAGATCTATGTATAATATCAGTTTAGCAGGTGCAATAATTACCACCGTGAATTGTTGTGTGGAGGTTGCAGCTCTGTCAGGTCAGATAATAATGTGGGGACATGGACTGTTGGAAGCAGACCACACACGTAACATCGTCCTGCAACCTCGCCACTGGCACCCATTCTCTCAACTAGATGTAGGTATACTATGTTGGATCCACGGAGTACCTGAATAAACAGCATCTCCGAGTCCATTGTTATCTGAGTCCTGACTACTTGCTGATTCGGACGTCCTCAGATCGTCGACGTGGCAACGCCAGTGCTTGCTGGTTTCCGACCGTCGCAAACTCACTATTAGTCAATACAGCACCTTGTGAGTAATCATTCGCAGTAGTAAATTGTGTTTCATGTCATTGTACTTACAGTAGACTCGAACGACTCAAGACCCCCTTCCTAATATGGGCGTACAGGTAACGGGATTGGCCTTTGAGGCCATTTATGTAAGTACAAATAAATAGCCTTAGAGGCTATTACGTTAGGGACAGGGGAGTGCCTAAGGAGGACCCCCGATTATTAAGTCCAAGGTCGTTCGCAAATCCGGACAGGATTTGGGATTTTTGGCAAAATGTCGTTCGGGTTTCGGACAGGATTGGGGTCAGAAGCCCCACCTGGTCTTTCGCCTTTTTCGGACAGCCTTCATCACCTCCAAGTACCTCGTTCGTAACGTCCGGACAGGGTCTTATGGTCTGGTGGTCTCTGTACTTGTTAGGTGGTTACCTCCCTCTAGGGGAGAGGGTTGGTTCGAGTTGTGCATGCAGCGTTTTTTCTTGGAAATTGCGTACTCTGTACAAATCGACTTCCGTGGCGTTGCTTCTGCTTCTCCCGAGTTAGACAGATCGTCTGCTCCCTCGCGGATCACTCGACGTCAAGCACGTGCCTATGAGTCAGTGCGTGCGAAAAGCAAATTTCTGCATTCAATATTCAACAACGGTCTAGTGCGACAAAACTGATACTACCTCACAATCCTTTCTTGCTGTGAAAATGGAAGGCTGAAAACAAGTAAATGGAAATGTACAAGGGAAAAGTGACTGCGCGGTCTTGGGCTCAGTTGCCGGAATCTCTTGTCAGGTGAGTATTCTATACGGCTTGCATTCGTTGTTCTGAGGCCTTACAAGGGGAATCGTAGCGATTTATCTTGCATCGTACGGAACGCAAATTCCACGGACATGGGAACACCGCAATTTGTGGCAAAACCGACGAGTTTGGGCCGTCGTACGCGATACGAACGAAATCGAACGCATTATGCTTGTGTGTCCTCAATGGCAACGTGCTAGTCAGCATTTTATCAACTTATTGTTATTTTTTTTGGCTTACATATTGCGCAGTCGAGACACATCCGTTTTGGACTCAGGCATCTCAAATTCTGGATCCGATGGACTACCTGATAAACAACACGACCTCCTTATCTTCTACTGCGCTGGCTTTGACCCCATACCGACAATTCAGACATATGCTATCTGTTTCTTGCTTCATCTGCCGTCTTAATTATCCCCAATCGCTCCACGGACTCGGTTCCTTCAGCCGCCTCATCCCATCGTACCTCTTTTACTACATTGGTGCCTGTGGAGACCACGATCGCAACCGCGCCAGGTATTGTGGAATCTGTCTCCGTGAACCTCCGCTCTATCTAGGAGGTGGAGGCGACCCTTCCAACAAGATCGCGATACACAGAAATGAGGACGACGAGATGTGGGCCGGTATCGAATCGACATGTCGAAATTGTCGAACCGAGTGGCTCCTCAATCGCATGAAGGAGAATCCACGCGATTGGGAGGCGTTGGGGGGTAAGGATTTTGCGAACGAGGACTACGAAACCAGGACTACCATCGAGAACTTTCTCGATTTGGCAGAGGGGAGCATCGACGAGGTTCTTCTCACTGGTCGAGAACGCGACTGGCTGCGGCGGTATACTAAATTGGGGGATATGCTCTCCCAAGCAATCCTTGCTACGAAATACGACGATAGGTCCCCTTCAGCGTCCCCTTCCCTTCGCGGGTTCGAGAGACAACTCTCACCCGATCTATCGAATTTTCTGGCTAAAGTGTCCCCCACCGGTTCACTGACGCAAGCTCTAGATGCCAAGATCCTCCAAATTCAGGAGATGGAGATGGAGCTGGAGATGACCCAGGATGTCGAGCTTCTCTCGGTAACAGAGAACAACGGTGTTCGCGATATGGCGCTGAACGACTGGGCGAGGAAGAGGATCTTGGATGGGTGTTGGGTATCACCAGCGGATTCTTTCTATGGGGTCTGGAGACCCCCGCAAGACCTGTTGTCTCCCGAATCCGTCGAGCTGGTGAAGGCCGTCCATCCTGTTCCATGGACACTCGACACAGACACCAGTCGAGACAATCCCTCCGCTGCGCAAATCCTTACCGCCACACCACCGACCTACACCCTATGCGAGCAGACTTTCCGTGCGCATCGTAGAATGCTCACCTCACTACTTCTCCCAGCAATGAAGAACCTTGTTGGAAAAGTGGTCATCGAGGCTGGTGTCGACGGTGTTGATCCCATCCACCGAATTGGGAAGATGGACATTCTACGGGACGTTGTTGGTGAGCTCAGGAATGAGGGTATCTGGTGTGAGGGTGTCGACTGGGTCGAGAGAAGAAGGAACGCTGAACAGAGAGACAAGACCACTCCCACGACAGAGTCCACATCCACCGCATCCACGGGAACGTCTACCGTTCTTTCAACAACGACACTTGGGACGACACCATCCCCACCTCCTTCTTCGTCGGAGACAAATAAACCAAAGTCTCCTACGACTTCACCTCCACCACCACCACTGCCTTCTTCGCTTCCACTCTTGCTGTCGATACCTGTTGCGCCACCGTTGAACCCACCAAGGCTTCTCCATTCGATTCCCTGCATCCCAATAGCTTCGAACACCTCTCTAGGCGGTCATTACACCCTCGAGGCACTCAGAGCGGTGTGGAGAGAAGCTACTGCTCCTCTATTCCACTGTTGTTGCAGGATCTGCGAGAGGGCGAAGGCTGCTGCGTCCCTAGCCAACACCATTACCAACTCTGGGAGTACCGCCACGGCTGCAAACCCGAATGATGAGAAGAGGTCGAGGTCGATCAGTCCGGAGAATCCGGAGAATCCGTCGTCGTTCTCGTCTTCGACAACGGCCGCAACTCTCTCACCCTCGAAAAACGCCAGAAAACGATCCGCGGACGAGATTTACGACAAGGAAGGAGGGAACAGCAGTGAGGGTAAACTTGTCATTCGGATTCCACCTCGTACACCCTCTGCATCCCTTTCTGCATCCTCACCATCCAAACGCGCTCGGACAGAGCAATCTCCAGCACCTTGCCTTCCTTACCGGTGGAGATGAAGGTCGAGTTGGGGCTGGGGAGCAGTCTGCCAGTTGGTTAACTTTAAAGAGTGCGATATATTTGCATTTTGTTCTTTTTTTCCTTTCTTTATCTTGCATAGCGTGGTCTTTTCTTGATAGACCTTCCTACAAGGCTACAAGTATCATTGGCCCAGAGTTGCAAAATTTTGCAAAACTGCTCTCGGATTCGTTACCTCTTCGTTTCTGAGTCAAAATCTTTTCAGGCAAAGTAGAATGTAGCACAGTGAAGATGTATATGTACTTTGTTTGACTAGATTGCATCGACTCCTCTATGTAGTAAACAGCGTTGCAAAATTAAATAATTTTTGCTGCGACCTTAAGCCGAATTCTACTGTATTTCGAGACATGAAATACTTTTTACTCGATTTTTTCCTGCCACCACGCTGACAACCCTTTTCATCCATGCTATAAACCTGAGGCGAGAGCGATCAAAGTAGGCCATTTAGATTCCACAAATTGATCCCGCAGAGAGGATGGGTCACTTCGAGGGGTGAGTTGAGCATTCGGAAAGATCCTACACAATTTCAAAGTTCAGTCGCAATCTGTTCCTGCTGGACAGAAATATACTTATTTCTCATCCATCTACGCATTTGTCATATTCTCTGTAAGTTATGATGTTGCAGAGGGTTTCTGGGCTGCCATTTCAAGATGGAAGAACGGGATGTTATTTTGGAAAATTAACTACGGGGCCACATGAAGCATTGAAAATGTATAGAAATGAGCACAAAATCTTGTGAATTTGTTGAGAATTCGTTGAGCTATCATCCCCAGTGAAAATCCACACGAGCGCCAGCGACGGGATGCGAGCGCTGTCGGTGGGGAAGTGAAAAAATCGAGCGCCATCGACGTCATTGTTGTGTTTTATTTTACTTGCTCGATCCCGCTCGATACGCAAGCCTCCGATACAACTAAACCTGTACACTACTGCCGTAAAATTTAGTTATTTTCATAATTTGACACGAGCAACGACAGCAAGGAACACGGCAGAACAAGCTGAATAGTATGTATCTCCCAGAAGTTGCCAATCTGCAACTTTGCCTCCGTCTAGCATCTTTCTACTTCCTCTCACTTTTATCCAACCAAGTTCTCGACCACATTTCCACACTTGCATAAAGTCGAGCTCTCAAATCTTGCTTTGCAACTCTACTGCCCCAAACGAGCTGCCCATGGCCTCCACGTCAGTCAAATACTTCTGCGACTGTCCGAGGTATTGCAAACTTCTGAAAGTGGTATCTAGAACCAAATACTTTGACCATACAAAGTTCCGTACTGCAGGTATTGTTAAGTTGAATTGCAACACTGGTATGCTTAACTACGTTGAAAGTCACGTTATTTTCATGCGGCTTGTCTTCTAACCACCACCATCGCATTGATGAATTCGTACCTCAACCGAGCCTCACCTTGGATAACACCTCTACAAGCTGCAGCGTCTCAACAGCCTGTTCCAGTGTACACCCAGCCCTCTACATCGACTTTTGGCCTTGTCGAAGATCAGTCCCTTACAAGCATGGAAGAAGCATCAACCGCGTTTTTTAATACAACAGTCTGTCTGTTCATTCCTTTGCTCCTCTTGGTCTTATTTTTGGTGATTTAGACATGGTCTGACACGTCGAGTCAGGCAGTTCGTCTATAACAACGTATCCAAGAACTGGAGAAACAGCT
>QLOY01005655.1:0-10163 GCA_003313965.1 Megacollybia marginata
TTCTTTTCCTGTTCCTGGAAGGCGTGCCTCGTTTGGAAGTGCCACAGTAAGCAGTTGGTATTTCGCAGTTGGGTTAGTAGATTGAGGGCTAAGGAGTGCAGATAGAGTCGGCGTATATGATGAAATTAAATATTCAGATAACTTCGGTCCATCTGGATAAATACCGGCCGCATGTATTGGAAGAAATGCAAGAGGGCCAGTTGGACACCACCATAATCGGCGTATGTCTTCGGCTGGCAGGTGTCGCTTGCAAATGTTAGTATGAACAGTCACTAATACATAAAGCTTACATCAGCTAGAGCAGATAAAACTGGGTCTGCTATTCTGTACCAGAGTTCCCTGAGGAGCTCCCTGAACATCTCTTCTCGAGGCAATGATGTAGTACCAGAATCAGGTACCCGTATGCCTTTCAATCGTTCTATAAAGTCTGTGGCGCTTACTGTGGATTTAATGAGTGCCAATTGAATGCATTCATGCCATCGCAATGCATATTCGAGGTTGACATGCGGCAGATGAACGTGCATGACATCATCATGGCGAGGAAGCAAAATGAGAGCATCGCATCTCAGTCCGCTGACATTTAACGGGGGCAGCCGTTGATGTCAAATTGGTACAAACATGGCCCATATATGGTTCAAACATGCACCGTATACTGTACAAACAAATATCAATTGAGTTTTCCCTCACCAAGTTTGACAATGTAGGCACTGATTCACCTTTGAGTGGCCATCAAGGTTAGAGACTGTTCACCTCAAATGTTCAGTTTGGTTAATTGTTCACCTTACAGTGTCCTGAGGTCAGTCACCTGTTTTGATCAAAGTTGCTGACAGTCACCACAAACCCTCTGCATGGTGAGCCATCCCATAGACCAGCATTGGTACAACAGGTGACTGATTACCATGCAAGAAGTGGGCAGTATTCCTTCACCATTGATGGGTTCAACAGTGAGATCACACCACCACCTTGATTCTAGTACATGGTGGTTAGTCACTCCAGCCAGCATGCATAGCTATCAGTCACCCTCCACCTCTTTCAAGGTGACTGTCAACTTTGACAAGACTTACAAGGGTTGGTGGTCCATTACCATAGATGAGGTGTGTGAGTTTCACTCTCCATTATGCAAGCGCACAGTGAGTGTTCACCACAGCATCGAAGAGAATCAGTGGTGGTCTGTTACCATAGATGTGGTGTGTAGGTTTCATTCTCCATCTGCCACACTCAAAGTAAATGTTCACCAAGGTGTCAAAAGACTCCATGGTGGTCTATTACTACATATGAGGTACATGGGTTTCACTCTCCATGTCTCAAGCTTACAGTGAGTGTTTGCCAAATGTTGAACAGAATTAGTGGTCGTCTGTTACCATAGATGTGGTGTGTGGGCTTCATGTACCATCTGCCTAGAATGGTGGTAAGCAGCTGAATGTGTCTCTTATAGTGACTGAGTACTATATGAATGCTACTTGATAATGGTGATAAGCAACTGAATGTGTCTTTTATGGTGAGTTAGAGAGCAGTCATGAAGTGTTTTATGGTGCCAAGCTACCATGAAATAATACAAAAAAAAGGCCACATGCAGAGTTGAACTTGCTTCCTTGCTGACCATCAGGCTACTATTGACCTAGAGATGGTAATCCAACTGCACCATAGTACTACATGTTAAAAGTATGAGTTTTATGATGTCAGCCATGAAATAAAGACACTTCAATCATAAATTTACTTGGATAATGTGATCTTGGCACTACAATCAATAGTTTCAGTCATTGTTCTATGGCTCAGTTGGTAGATTGTGTGACAGCATGTACTATAATAACAAGGGTTCTATTCATGCTGTAAACCTTTTTAAAAATTTTGGTTCTCTAAAACCATAAGAAATGCATTCAGTTCCTTATCACTGTTATTCATACAGTGCTCACTCACCATGAATGCAGTTAGTGGTGTCCTAGATTTAATGCAGAGTGAAATGGTTCCTTATCACCATTATCAAGTAGTACTTATATGGCACTCAGTCACTATAAATGCAGCCTGTGGTGGTGACTCACCATAAGAGACACATTCAGTTCCTTATCACCATTATCAAGTGGGATTCTGATGGTGCTCACTCACCATAAGAAACACATTCAGTCCCTTATCACCATTGATTCTTATGGTGCTCACCCAATGCTCACCACAAATGCAGTTTGTGGTTACTGATCACCATGATCATGTTTGTTTGTACAGCATACGGTACGTCTTTGAACCGTATATGGGCCTTGTTTGTACCACTTTGAACATCACTGTTATCCGCATTTAACATCACAACACATCCTCTGTTTGCAGCAAGCCGAAGCTGAGGAAATTCTTTAGGTAGCATAAATCCTTTGAAACCATCGATCTCTCGTATTTCTTCGAGCAAGAGTGTTCTTTGATGTGCGAGAGTATGATAATCGATTCTTGTTACACCCTGCCATTTGGAACGGTCACTGGTGTTTGTTCCACCTTCCAGCTGATAAGACAGATATTGAAGCTTATTCGCAAGGTCAGGTCGAATTTGTCGTAGCTCATCAACCGGAGATCGCAGTTGGAGCATCTGAGTCCAGATCACAGAGCGACCTTCTTCAAGCCACTCAACAGCAGTACCGTACTGTTTGGCTTCAATCGCCAGAGCAGCTGCATCACGAGCAACATGCCCTGTCTCCCTCACTTGATGATGTCGATCTGTAATGGAGGAACCTAGCCATGTAAGTTCTGGGATAAGCTTCATGGCAATGGTGCATGCTTTCATGACATCTTCAGGACGATAACGAATGGCATTGTGTCGCCAGCGTCTGGCAGCCATAAATCGCATATTTGGAGGACCGATAACTGATTGTGCAGCTGAAGAAAAGCTTGAAAGAGCAGCTTCCAAGTCTCGAGGATCCATCAGTAATCTCAAGGTTTTCTTTTTGACTTTCTTTGCTTGCCAGCTTGTCTGCAAGCTAAAAAGTAAGCAAGTCTGCAAGGTGAAGTCTGGTAGCACAGGATTTATACTTGTTTAGTACTTAGTTTGTCATCTTGCATACCTTTTTTTAGCTTTCTGCTTGCTACATAGTTCATGTGATTAGTGCTTTTTTGAAAATCGAACCTACCTTGTCAGCTTGCCACTTTCTGGCCTTTTTTGCCTTTTTTTGCCTTTTTTTACCTTGAGCAAGGCATGACAAGCATTACTAGAAAATCCTGATGTCGTTATGCATCTCAAAACGAGTCATGAGCGTGTCTCCCGCACTAATGAGGAAGAGAGACTTCTGAGGATGTCCATTGCTGGTAAGTAGCTGTACTTTCTCCTTCAGCTGAATAGCCCTGTCAAGATCAGCAACATCCCCTTGTAGCTCAAATCGGTTGCATAAAGAGTTTCCAAGAGTGTTGAGATAACTAGGTTTATCGGAATGTTCTTCAGGAGTCAACATAACAGCATTCTCTGCGAATTTGACTGCTCTGGTGATGTCTGTGATATCACCATTCAACTCGGAGCGTGCTTTGAGAGACCGAGAGAGGGAGTTGAGTTTTGATGGCATGGAGATGCTTTGACCGGGAGTGAGAGAAATTGAGCTTTCAAGCACCTTGACGGATCTGTTGAGGTCATCAGGATTGTTTTGTCTCTGAAAGCGGCGCAGAAGTGAGCTTCCGAGATTATGAAGATATCGAAATTTGTTTAGATGGCTATCTGGGGTCTGTAGAACCGCTTCTTCAACAGCTTTAATAGACCTATCAAGATCGTCAAGATCACCAAGAACATCAAAGCGACAGCTGAGTGAGTCGGCAAGGTTGCTGAGACAAGCAGACATCCGAGGATGGTCAGCTGGAGTAAGAGCGACGCTGTCTCCAAACAAACGGACAGCGCGGTGTAAGTCAGCGTAGTTTCCCCTCTGCTTAAAGCGAGTCAAGAGTGAGCTTGCCAAATTACTTATATACTCCGGCTTGTCAGGATCGCTCTCCGTGGAGAGCTCAAGAGCTTCGTTGTATGCTTCGATGGATTTGTCAAGGTTATCTGGATCTCCAACGTGCTCAAAGAGACGTATGAGTGAATGTGCAAGGATGGTTACATATACCGGTCTATCAGGATGACCATTGCCACTCAGGAGAACAGCGTTCTTTGAGAAATTGATCGATTTGTTCAGGTCGTTGAGATCACCTGTCTGTGAAAAGGGATCCCGGAGTGCCTTGGCACAGTAGTGGAGACGCCACAGTTTCTCGGGATGTCCTTCCGGAGTGGAAGAAGCACCACGGATGAATATCTGGATGGCTGTGTTGAGATCAACCAGGTTACCGATTTGGTCAAATCGGCAACCAAGGCACTTTGCCAAGTTCACTTCGTAATCTAGTTCAGCGCTGTCTCGTACTGCATCTGCATAGATGCAGGCAGACCAATTCAGTCCATTTATATCTGCATCCTGTAGAGGTCCAGAGCGATAACAGGCGAGAGCATTTAGAAACTTTGCTCTGGTTGAACTGGGCCACAGACACAACAGGAGATGTTCATACATCATTGAAATCGCGAGAGGGTTGTTGGTCTCTCTAGCATCCGAAGCCTGATGCATCTGGTGAAGACGAGTTTGGATTGTCCAGAGATCTGGAGGTACTATGCGGAATCAGTTGGTGATAGCAACTTTCAACCATTGGCATACATGAATTGACACCGGTGTCATGATAATCAAATGGACGGATGCTGATTGGGTTCGATACGGATGCTAAAGTTACTGCTAGAACCATTGATGGCCCATCCTCATTCACTCTGACAACCTCACTCGTCAGTACAGGTCCTGTACCATTGAAGTTAAGTAGTCAGCTTAGCTTATAAATGTGAAGTACCGTCGTGTCCTAGAGTTTTCACAGCCTCGTCTCTCGCCAATTGGGCAGAACCAAGCAGACGAACGACTTTTTGTAAGTTTTGACCGACCACAGCTAATTTGAGGGTATCAACACTTTGTGGACTGCAAGAATTTGAATGAATGGACTGATTCCTGTGATCTACTCACATATTGACGTTTAGCGCCATCTTCCAAGTATGCTCTGTATCGTCTTTGTTCACAAATATGGTCTAAGCCACAACAGTGTGATCAATGAGGAGCTGACAGGAAAGCCTGGGGTAGCTGGAAATGTCTTCGTGTGGCCATGAACGGAGTGTAACGACGATATCTGGACATCATTGAGCCACCTAAAGCGGACAGACAAAGCTACCTTTGCTGCAAAATCTGTGAGATTCGTAGGTAGAGAATAGGTTACCCACATGTTCATGATAGACGCAAGTACATGTAAGTCCTTGTTGTGTCTTTTAGGATGAGCGCACGAAATGCGGATTTAGCCGCGCTAATGCCGAAAAGTCAGAGGCAGCCTTAAAAATAGAAATGTCATCGCTTCGATGTCTAAGCCAAAGAAGTCCTGCTTTAATTATCTGTATAACCAGTCGGTTGAAGTCGAAATACTCATGTCATGCCTGAATCGACAATCGGAATCGAGTCACTTCCCATTGTGTTGATTACATCCGAGTCACTCACTGAGTCACTGGCTTGTACAAAACAAAGCGGCTAACATTCATTGATTGTTATCTACTTAATCCGACGAAAACCGTAAACTAACGTGTTACCGGGACGGTCACAAACATGTCGACTAACACGTGTCTTTTGACCCGTATCCTATTTACTCTTCTAACCACTACTTCTGCTTTCTTCTCCTCACTCAATTCCATCCATCACACCATCCCCATGCTCTCTTAAGTACTGCACCCATTTCGGAACGTCTTTTCTCTTATATCTCCAACGATGAAAACGAAAAGCGAGGAAAAGCGTATACTATTTGGACTTGATTGTTGAAGGATTTCAAGGTTGTGGCGGTGGGAGGTGAGCCAATCCTTCCATTTTAGATGATATTGTTTCGGATAGAGAAGACAAGGAAGCGGATTTGGATGGAATAACCTACGCCCGGTACTTTACTTACACGAATAAAGGACGAAATCCAGTACTGGCCACACATAAATGAGTATCAAATTCCAACAGCGTTAATTGCGCTTCGCCTTCCGATACCCCTGGGGTTCTGTGGGGTCTACACAGGCGTCTACCTTCAACGGGATCACTCATCACCGACATATGCTCTTCAACGTTTAACTAATTGTCGATCCAGTCTCATTTGCAATCTCCACTCACCTGTATCTCAGCATTCGAAATCGCCATCCTTGTGTAATATGAATTTTAGAGCACTCGGAACAGCGTACCTTGCGACCTCCTTGCGACCTCCTTGCGACCTCCATTTGACCTCCATATCCGTTTATCTTATCAATATGGGTCGACGTTGGGACTATCCTTATCATTTTTAGTTCCAGTCAAATATGGCGAATGTGGTGAAGGAAGGTAGGAGGCTCCGAGCCACACACAACTGTGAAAATGCTTTCAAAGTCGATGGCCGAATGTTATCGTGGATAGTCCTGGATAGTCGTGCAGAAAAGATAGCGACGACTAGCTCCGAATGGTTATCACTCTGAGCAGCCGAGACTGGTCGTAGCTAGAGCTTCAGTGAGGCCTGAGGCTCTCTCTCGCTCGATGATGCGGTCAAAGATCCCCGCAGAAGATCGAAGTAAACTATTTCTAGAGATCGGCACTCGTATGCCGGTCGGTCCAATTATCAACTCCGACGGCATCATGCTCTAGCTATTCAACCAATTTATTTGATCCCACTGCTTGATCCGGGGCGTTGAGCCCTGTCGTTCAAAACTGACTCGGAGAGGGCTCTGCATAAGCCACTCGATACCTATTCGGTAATAAGGTACTTCTGCAGCACTGCTTCGGCTTCTCCGCTCCAGAAGCGAGGTCTCGGCTCACCTGGCTTCTCGCAAACTCTACACGGCATGACCTGGCATGACTAGGCCACAAGTCTTCTACTGCTGCCGAATTCAAATGCTGTAAATCTGTGTTCTAGACTCGAGTAACCCTGAGTCTCTTGTCTTTTTGAAAAGAATACCAAGCCTGCTTGGTCCTCCATCCAATTTCCCTGAATTGCGAGTCCGAGTTATGAGTCAACGAACAACAGGGACGAGTCTGACGCAACTAAGGAAGTCAATCAACAAATTAGGTGAAGATTAATGAGGCAATAATGAGACGAAACAAGCAAGATTCTGAGGCGTAAGAGTCACCGAGGTCTCAGAATCCTCGCCTGGGTAACTAACTCATCGGAGTGTTTCGTAATAGACTATTCCTGATTCCTGTTCGGCACGAGTCTGATGGGCCCTCTGTTCCGGGTGGACAACTGTATACGGTAAGGGTCCCGAAGAAAGTGATGTCCCATGATTTATAGCCGCTCCCGTCATTCGGCGCCATCTTCTTCACCGCACTTTTGGACTACTGATTCACCACTGATTCGACTTCTCTGAAGAGTCCGGATTACGATCCGGATGAGTGTTGGATGAGTGACGCCACTTGGAGCACATTCTGAATGGCCATAGTATGATCTTTAGTTTTATGATACTCCGCCATCATCAACATTGCACAGATTTGGTAATTTTCAACTTGTTTGCATATCAAGTCAATCGCTAACAGTCAGGCGCTGTTTACATCAGGAGTCAGGAGTGCTGTTGGTAAGCCATAATCTCGACAATGTGACCACAATGTGTTCTGGTTGCCGCTGTGATGCAAGTACCGGTGCAAGTTGATGAAGAATGGAATATTCGCCACTGACGTTTTTCTGTTAGACATCTGATGCTTGTTTTTACTTGGGTTTTGAGACAGGTTCTGACGATTTAAAAAGCTTACATCTGAGCAGGTCTCTCCAATCCCATCTCTGGAGTTATTCCTCTACTTCATCAGTCATCAGTAAGAGCTACTCAGTCCGCTCGCTAGTTGGTGTCTCATACTTAATCTGTAGAACGTCATGAAGTCGCTATTCTTCACTGTTGCACTCCTCTTGCCGTTTATATTGGCAGCACCACTCGACTCGGTTGAAGAGATGGTCACAACTCCAGGTGGTCAACGCCCCAAATCCAGCCTTTTCCAAATCCCAGAGGGTGGCTCAATCAATGTCTCTGGAGACGAGGTTCATGTACTCGACGCCTCCAGGAACATCGTCCGCGTGGCCCAGCGCGACACAGTAAGTCCACCTGAGGCATCAGGATGGATCGCCTATGCCAACGTGTACAACACTGGCTCCCCGATTTCTTCTCTAACCAGTACATGGGCTGTCCCGCCCTTTCCGGCCACTTATAACGGACAACTTCTCTACCTCTTCAACTCCATCGTACCTCAGGCTAGTGGTGCCATATTGCAACCCGTACTCCAATATGGCGTTTCGCCGGCAGGCGGTGGCCTGTATTGGAGTGTTTCTAACTGGTTTTTAGATAGCAGTGGCACTTACTTCACTCCACTGGTCAATGTATCCGTTGGCCAGACCTTGCAAGGCGTCATTACACTCACATCTTACACCAGCACGGCATACAACTATACCAGCAGCTTTGCTGGCCTCCCGAATGAGATAGTAGTTACCAACACTGATCTTGTACTTGTTTGGGCTACTGAGACGTTGGAAACATACGGCGTCACTACGGGGACGGATTATCCCACGGGTTCCACTATCTTCTACGACATCAATCTACAAACAATCGCCGGCACACCGAGTGTGTCGTGGTCTGTTGTCAACGATGCTGCTGATGGGTTGTATGCCACTGTTCTGCAGGATGGCGCAACGAATGCAGAGATTGAGATCTCTTACTAACTATTGTTGATCTTATCCTCGTTCTGTTTCTGATTGGTTTCTGATGTATTCTCGGGCGGTAATCAAATTTGTTGTCTTCGGCAATTGTAACGATGTGAGCTGTGATAAGTTTCTGGTGATACTACCGATGGCATTGTTTGACTCTATGACCGCTTTCAGCTCATTCTCGGTTTGTAACCAGATGCAATCGTAACTTGATCGTAACAATGTGTGTATAATGTTTGTATGATGTGACAGATGCACATTTAATCCCGCGCCCCATCTAACAAAGCTACAATTTTGCAGATTTCATTTCTATAACCTAGGTATTTGTATTTAAGACTTGCATGAACTCATGTATTAGGATACATGGATAATTGCTAACAGCGAGTTCGAGCACTCTGGCAGAGCTCAAAGTGTGACAGCTCAGCAAGTGCTCAGTGCTTAAGAGCTTAAACATGCTGCTGGTGATGTCCGTCACTCGCCAATGTTTTCTTTTGGAACCTTTTGGTGTGTGCTCCTAGACCCTCCTGGGAATTCAATATTCAATGAGTTGGCTTGGGTTTGAATTGTGAATAAAAAAACAAGAACAAAAAGTATGTACCTCCATCTAATTCTTAGCAGCAGCTTTGATTTCTCAGTATAGGTCTCTGATCCCTACCTGATCAGTGTGCTGAATTTTGGGCTTACACCAAGTTACATACCCCACCTGTGAAAGTTTGGCGGCATACTCCGGTGTACATTGCTGTACACCAGTGGACATCACACTTCACTGAGGGTCACAATAGTACATTGCATGTCTTCGAACTATGTAGGGACCATAGAAAGCATTCATTTTTATGAATAGACATACAATGGAGTCCAGTGTACTTCAGTACACTCCAGTGGAGCCTGGGGACTCTTCTATCAGTTTTTAGTGTAGAGACTCAAATTGGAGTTCACTGGAGTCTGTTAAAGTACAGTGAACTCCACTGTAGTTCAATCAATTCAAATTAAACTTCAACTGTAGTTGGCCGCATTCACGGCCTCAAATATAATATACTGTAATGCAAACCTGCTAACTGCTGCTTCGCAGCACCCTAACCACCCCAACCTAACCTAACCTAACAGAGGACTTCAGCATCCCTCAATGTACTTTGGTGAAGTACAGTGACTTTTGTTGGGAAGTCTGACAAAGTCTACCGGACTTTGCTGGCTTTCATAGGCAGAGTATATTACTGCTTACACCTGCCCTATTCCCTTATTTGGAACTGGCATCACATTGTTTAGTGGCAACCATTCTTGTACTAGGTACAAGGTAAGCTTTTACTGCATTATTTACTACACAATGGTCGGTAGTACAACTGTACTTGCACAATAACAAAACTTGCACATTTGCACAAGGTCCAAACGAGGTCTTTGACTTTCCCCCCATCAAATTGACAGAATACTCTAGATTCTCTGAGTTGTTTCTACCCCCTATTTCAATAGACTTA
>QLOY01005657.1:0-21281 GCA_003313965.1 Megacollybia marginata
TAAAGGTCACGCGTCACGTAACGTAAAATTTCCTTCCTCACTGTCCAGACACTTCCTTTGTTCCCTTCATTGCCAATGTGACGCTCATATACAGTCATCGGACTTTGGTTTGCTCGTGTATAGGTTTTGCAACTGCACGGCGCCGCGGAATCAAATGTTTTCACCCCTGTACAGCATCAAACTTTGTTACTGTACTAGCACACCATATTGATGGCTCCACTTGGCGAGATGCTCGCATCTTGATGTTGACCGAAAGCGGCGTTACTTCTTCCTTCCTTCATTCGGGAGGATGCACCTTACCCTCATTTTCCTCTTCTTATGGTTGGACTATGTTTGCGCCCAGTTCGCATCCGCAACCAACTTTTGGCCGTCGGCGTACCCATTGGCAGTGCGGTCTGCGTATTTGAATACGTGGTATGTACCAGAGTCTGAATGGTACTAATAGTTTATACGCTACATGGCCGGTGAATTGGGACTTGCAAAGCGTAAGATTTATGTATTGATGCTGGACTTTGCTTAGTTTGTATAGATTAACGGTTGGTCAGGATCGATTCTTGTAGATGGGAATCTGTATGTGTGGTTGGGAAATCCGATGGATTCCAGGTCGCCCGCCCACAATGTGTCGATTTTGCAAAGTTCACAAGTGACACCAACTTGGACCACATTCATATCCGCTGCTGGTCCTGTCTTACTCAACATTACTTTCCTAAGTCCAATAGAGGTACGCTCCAACCATCGAAATAATCAATAACCCATTTGTGTCAGCCATCTGATCTTGTAAAACAATCCTTTCCATTCAGTTACCTCTCCGTGACTGTACAGTCTACTGATGGCAACTCGCATTCCGTTAAACTCTATTCAGACATCAGTGCTGGTACGTCTCCCAATGCTTGTAATATGACTGATCACCTCGTTACAGAATGGATTTCTGGGAACCGGAGCAATATTGCCCAATGGAATACAACTCAAACTGCAAGTTCTATATACCACCAAGCGTGGCTCCAATCACCCCAGTTCATGCAAGAGATTGCTGTGGTAGAGTGGCTTGACTCACTCATTGCCACTATACCAGGATCCACTTCCTCTCACACTTCACTATTCCCTGACTTTCAACTGACCTTTTATAGATACTCACTGTCGCATCCCTTTCAACACTAAACCACATTCATCTTCAACCTTTCAATCATCCTATTCCATCATTCAAATCAGTACATACACACTATTCCATTGACAAACTACGAAATAATCCTTTATCACCACTCAGCTACAGAGACTCGCATACCTTTTCTCCTCTCCTGCAGCTTCTGAATCAATTCTTATACATAGAACGACTCCTATTCTTACTTTACGAACAAACCAAAGTCAAAGGAATGAAGATCCACCCCACTGAAGTGACTGCTCATCCCATGCCTTGAGCAAGTGTGTTATGGGATTTGAGCACCCCTAGGACTTGATGTGTCATGGATTTGAGTCTAGTGGGTAGCCAGTCTGAGTTTTGGACACATAGGAATGTTCAAACCTTTTATATATTCAGTTAGGTACAATTACGGACTTAGTAAACTATGTGTAGCTAAGTCAGAGTAATTGTTCGATCCGTCCAACTCGATTTCTCGTAATGTGTGAGGAGGTCACATCAAAAGGTCTAGACACTGGCTTGACCTTTTTCTCCATTCCTCCCTCTGCATTATTTGTCTCAGTTAGTGTTATGTGACTCAAGGGTATGCGAGATCCTGCCTCTGGACCTGGCGCTGTGTACGTAGAGCTTGGTGGTGTATGTAGAGCCAGTTGAGTAAAATTTTTGTGCAGGCAGAGTGTAAGGCGACGAGCAAAATGAGAGCTTATCAGGCCACTCAAAGACTCGGTGAAACTTATAATACCAAAACTAAAGAATACAGTGAATAGCTAAGGGCTTAAATACTAAATGGTTATCTGGTCGATGAGTAAGCATAGGCGGAGTAAGGAGATAACAAGGGAAAAAGATAAGCTATCAATGCTGCATGTTCTGTGATAAGCTATCAGAAGTTAATTTAAATGATAGCGGATAAGGGAAATGAAAGATAGCGTGATATGAGTGTGAAATGAAATAGGGTTCTGAGAAGACACGTGGGATAAGGCATGTGGTTCAGGGAATTCGTAACACAGAGGTGCATGGTTTGTTCTGCTTTTCGTTGCAAACCCTGACAATTCTAAGGTACTCTACCCTCTAGTATGGATCTGAACAACGTATCCCTATGCCATTCCCTAGCCTACCACATTGAACACTGTGTCAAGGTCACATGCCAAACTTATGTCGAAAAGCTGTACACCTACAAGGCTGGAGTGGTTGTTGAGTATCCTGAGACCAGTATAGAACACATCAGACACCTTTTTGAGCTCGATGTTAATGCGTGGTTTCGTCCTATGTCAGCCTTTACATAATCATTAGGACAGGCCTGAGGGTCGTTCCAAGCCTTCGCAGCGGCACTATTCAGATGTGTTAGTAGACCAGGAGGGTAACAAGGTTCCTTGCCATGTGTACCATGCAACCTGTATGTATCTGTACTTACATTCTGTTTGCCTTCTAACAATATTGTCCTTCTAAGGTCAAGGCTGCAAAGTGTGTCCTTTTGCAGACAAGGATGCTCTTCGAGTACCACATACAGCAGCGACATGTGCCGATCTTGTACGCCAGCTCAAGGAGCAGGAACTCATAGCGAATGCTCCCCTTCACCTTGTATTCCACAAAACGTTTGCATTCTGGACTGCACTATGGAACATCAGATGCTCCGCTGTACTTGATGACACTGCAGAGCCAACCCCTTACTTCAGATGTGAAAAGGAAGCTCGTGCTGCTCAACACACAAGCTCGTATTCAGTGGGTCATAACCTTAGAAGGAGAACATGTGATGGACAGTTACTCCTTCAATATGATGCCAAAGGAAAAGCATTCATTCAGTAGGTCTCTCCCATCCTGTTAGCTCCAGCCATTCATTCTGTTTCATAGATGCAAGCATTTCGATCCAGTTTATAATCGTGAACACCTCATCAATTATGATGTGAGTAAGGGTCTATACGACCTTGAATATCTAGAGGTGCTGTTTCAAGAGAACCAGGATGTGTTGGACGATATCGAGATGGATGCACAATATGACAGTATTGGGCCTCAAGCAGTTTGTAAAACAGTGGCCCGAAACTGGAGATATCAGCAAGGTCGCACCATTCACCTAAATAAGCAATGGGCAGAGCATGTGAAAATCACCCAACAGTTATGAGTGTTTATCACAGTCACAAAATGTAATAAATACGGAATCACCTACTCTACGGCTGGTACAAGTGGTCTACGTGACCTTGTTACAAACTTACAGCAGATCGAGTTGGACGGATCGAAATATGACTTGCTAAGTCATGTGAAATATACGTGTGCCATCTGCTTCTTGCTGCATCCAGAAGAACGAAACAGGTCCATAGAACAAGGTTGTCTTGTTCATTCACAGTGAGGTAAGTCAGTGAGATTACTGACTTAGTTTCTACCATTGGTACAAAACCACCACAAAAATCCCCTCTCTCTCCCTTTTTAGTCCTTGCCCTATTAATAACCCAACTGCATCACCTTTCGTTCTACCAACAGAACGACCTCTCCTTCAACAGTGGTGACCACCACAGGGGTGAGTGGTATTCTGTGGTTTTACTCTTCTGTCGCTGGAGCATACCTGTGGGTACTCCAACTGTGATCCATCCGATTACAGCGGCTAAATTTTCAGATTCCGTATTACACTAATTTGGTACCAACAAACCAAGTACAAGTAACCTTTGTTTTTTTTCTTCTAACCGATGCCTCACCTTCAAGCCCCTGGTTTCACGAGCCTGCGCATTCCTATGCCTATTCCAAGAACGGCAAACACACTGTATTTTGATGGACCTTATGTCAACAATTTTTTACAGCTTATTATTCAGCATGGAGCCAATGCTGGTATAACTGACTGCAATGATCTGGTTACTTACATTGTCCAATACTCTTCTGACCATGTAAAGGACATCATCCACTTCATGCCCGAGTTTGATGAAGAAGTGCCGAAAAAGAAATGGGACGATGCAAAGAAGATGCTCTCTATGGATCACTAGATATACCCCCCAAGACGAATGAAGAAGACCTGAAGGATTACTGTTGAGCTAATTCAATCCGTCCTGAGTTCCTCGATAAGCAGGCGGTGGATGCATACCATCGTGGATTTCAGAAACTAGCAGCACCTCTCATGAAGAACGGATTACTAATGGAAAAAGCGAAGAATTCCTACTTTATTACAGGTATCCTAGCAATGATGAAGGAGTGGTTTTATCAGCAAGTTCCTGAACCAAAAAGGAAGCGCATGGACCCTCCTACTATCACTCAATCTGTTTCGTATTTATACCTTTGTTTCGATACTGACTCGATTCTTTTTAGTCTGTGGGCTGAGGAAAACTTGACTCTACATCCAATCCCAGAGCCAGATACCAGACCGAATCTAAGCGCTCGATCTCATGTACAGGCGCCAGTCGTACAACTGTTGTTATCTGTTCCTCCACCTATTCCAACTAATTATCTGGAGGAAGTGACTCAAAAATTTGTGGAACTAGCTATCAATCAAATCAACCAACATCTTGCTCATACTCACCCCAAAGACCAGTCGTCCCAGCCCTTAGTTACGATTCAGGTACCTCCAGGTGAAACGATTGTGGAGCAATTGAAAAGATGCTTCATCTGTGGTAAAACCAGTGAGGATCTGAAACATCTGTTGCATCCAGGACATTGTACAGAGATGCCGGGGTTGCTGACAGCAGGACTTGTTTCATATAACTCGAGCTGAAATCATTACGTTTTACCGGTAAGGACTTACCTTTAGTGCCAGGATTCCTGGGCAGTGTTGCTGCTTTCCTCAGGTCGCAATTGGGTGTACCCAAACCTCAAATTAGAGACCTACCACCTCACAATCCGATTCAATCTCAAACAGCTTCAACAAGTACCATCGAACTCTCATACAATGGACGTGATGTACTGACTGGTAACATTTTTGCGATTTTGTCTCTTCCCTCTGAATATGATACTAACCCTTTAACTCGAACAGGTAAGGACTCGAGCAATCGATTTGATCCAGTAGCAAGACCAGATGTGAAGGGAAAAGGTAAAGCAGATCAAGGACCTCTTCCTCCAGTTCTGATCATGCAAGTTCCTCAACAACCTAAACTCCCAGTAACTCCTCAAGTTCAAGTAACAGTCCCTCCGCTGACTAATCCAATCAATCATCATGATGGCTGGAAAGAATTGTTGCCATCAAACAAGACCCCTCAAGATGTTCAAATGGGTGATGAGTCGAAAAAGCCAGCAGGGCCATCATATCATTTCACTTCTGATATCCAGGAAAGAGCTGATCCTTCTAACGTATACAAGATGATTATGAACACAGTCATTCCAGTTCCAATCTATGAAGTCATAGGAATGAGTCCGCAACTCCAGAAGCTATTTGGAGAGTCTACGAGAACAAGACGAGTATATACTTCAAAAGCCAACGAGTATGTTTCCTCTGCTGCTCTTACTGAAGTTCTGGATACAGATGGAGTCGTCAAACCAGTACAGGGAGTCTATGCCAAAAATCTCGATCGGTTTGAAGAGTTTTTAGTTCATCACTCTAACGCGATTGCAGGGACACCAAGTCAAAAGTTCTTTGCAATGACAACAGGGTCTTTCAGAGTACAAATGGGTAATGTTGATCTTCAAGTCCTTGTAGACGGGGGATCTGAGCTCAACTTGGCAGGTTGTGACATTCCTGAATGTACCAGTTTACCATTGGACTTTGAGGGTATGAAGTGGTCCCTTTGTGGTATCCATGGGGGACCAGAACAACCTCAAGGTGTAGTAACCGACATGCCACTAAAGATTTCAGGATATGACTTCCCTCACCACTTTTTTGTTTTGAAACAGAGTCTAGGAAAACACAACTTGATATTAGGTCAACCGTTTTTACAGTGGTATGCGACTCGACTCGATTATGAAAGGACTGGACTTGTTAAGATATACTTGTGGAGAGAAGCAGATAGAAGTAGACAGCCGACTTTATGTATATCTATTACTGACCCAACTGACCCCCATAATACAACAGCAATTGGTAGGTTGATGATGACTACTGTAGAGGAGGTACCCAATGAGTACAGGTATTTTCATCATTAGAGCCACAAAGCCAGGTCTTCCAGGTGACTCTACCAACTCTGGGAAGATCAATTGAAGCCCTTATGGGTAACACTGAGTATTCTGATTTTGATTCATTGTTTTCTACTTGTCCACCTCTGAGTTATGATTCTTTCTTTTGTTCATATATTAGAGCTACTGGATCTGACATTTCTAGAGTCGTTAATACCCCATGGACAGAATGTGCAATCTCACAAGGTAATATATACACTACTAATGCTAGCGCTCCATCAAAATCCTCTCCCCTATCAACCAAGAAAAAGTACAAACCTGTCCATCACAAAGTGCAACCAGTCCCGACGTTCATGCCTAATCCGGAAGCGCAACAGTTTAGAGAAATCCCTCCTCCTCTTCCAATTATTCTGCCTACTCACCCTCCAGATTATCGAACTCTTCAACTAGGATCGAGAGTTACAAGAGAACAACTCGAAATGATGATAAGTAAGATTGAACCGGACTTACTAACCTTTGAAGAGATCAACCTACTCGCATTTGTAGTCCATAAACGTGAGAAGGCATTCACTTTCGAGTATACAGAAAAAGGTACCTTTTCAAGACTCTTTTACCCTGATTACGAGATCCCTACTATTGAACATACTGTAGACCTATTCCGATCCCACTAGCTATCATCGAACAAGTGAGAGAAGCGATTGTTGAACAGGAACTAGCAGGAAGGTTTGAGCTGACTTCATCAAGCTATCAATCTTCAATGTTTGCTGTTGCAAGGAAAGGAGGTATTCGACTTGTTATCAACTTAGAAGAGTTGAACGCAGTAACAGTACAAGATTCTGCACTACCTCCTAACATGAATGACTTCACAGAATCGTTTCTAGGATATTCCCTTTATGGACTACTTGATCTCTTTTCAGGTTTCAATGTGCATTGGGTAGCAGTGAAGTCCCGACCACTCCAAGCTTTTCACACTCCAGTAGGGGCCCGTCAACAAACTACACTTGTTCAAGGGTACACAAATAGCGTTCAAGAATTTTCTAGGTGTGTACAACATGCTATCAAATCAGTATCTGAGTATGTCAACAATTTTGTTGATGATTGCAGGGTGAAAGGATTGAAGTCGAGATATGGCGATAGGTCTATTCCCACTAATGCAAAGATCCATCAATTTGTGTGGGAGTATATTCAGAATCTTGATCACATTCTAGGAGCACTAATTGAAGCAGGTATCACGGCCTCAGGACCTAAGGCCATATTAGCAGCAAGTAGACTTAGAATAGTAGGTACTGTAGTTTCGTTGGAAGGATGGATCGTAGAACTGACGGTAGTGCAACACGTATTGGACTGGCCAATTCCGAACTCGGTTTTGGAAATTCAAAGTTTTCTAGGTCTTACTGGAGTAGGAAGACAATGGATCAAAGGTTTTTCAATGATTGCCAAGCCACTAACCGTTCTTCTGCGACATATAGAAGGTCCATTCATTATTACGATTGAAGTGATTGAAGCGCTCGAGTCTTTGAAGCATAAACTCATGAAAGTGCCCATATTGATCAAGATTGATTATAACTTGGCAAAAATGGTTTCTCGAAAGCCTCGAGAATCTGATGAAGGTTTGATGATAGTAGGAGTCAACTCATGTTGGACAGGTGCTGGATGGGCTGTGTACCAAATTCGGGACAAGTTGAAGCACCTGGCTATATATGGATCGTGTACATTCAACAACCGTGAACAGAACTATGGGCAACCAAAAACCGAGGTGTATGGTGTGTATAGAGCCTGGAAGGAGTTGAGACATTGGATCTGGGGAGTACATTTCTGTCTAGATCACGATGCTAAATCTTTAGCCAAAATGCTCCTAGAGCCTGATGACATACCAAATGCACCACTTCTGAGATGGGTCTCATGGTGTTGATTGTTCGATTTCGAGACGAATCATGTTCCTGCAACCCAGTTCAAGGTAGAAGACGCACTTTTGAGACGACCATCAGCTCCTGAAGATGGTAAGTACACAGAACCTGATGCTGAAGACTTTTTAGAGTCGTATTTGAACTTGGTGTATGGAGACGCAAATCTGATCTCAAATGGGGCAAATATTGACTCAGCAGTTAAGTTTCTCATTGAATCCACTTACATTCGACTTTCTAATCAGTACGATACAAGTTGGAAATCAGTTTCACAGATTCCGTTTTCAAGGCCAACTCATGCTATTCAATTGATCAAACTTGGAGCGGGTACTAGAGTAAGTTGCCCGATTAAGGCTGACGAACCGTTTTCTCTCTTTAGGAGCGCAACATTGCAATATGTCAATGATTCTGATGCCAGAGCGCTTCCAGAGTTCTACATTTGAAAGGTCAGTTCCTCAAAAGCTGAAGAGTTTCTTCTAGGGGATGAGTTGGTTTCCTTCAAGTTCACTGAGTGGGTAAGCTACTCTCAAAGTATTCCCCTCGACAAGTTGTTGAGTAGGGTAGGACATCAACATGGTAAAAGGACAGAGACAGAACTACATACTGGAGTGAGATCAGGGACTTTCTCTCTAGAGATAAGTACCCTTCAAGTTGCATTTCTGACCATGATAGACTGCAATTTTGAAGACAATCACAATGATTCTTCCTCCACCACGATCGCCTATGGTTAGCACCAAGAAAGAAGAGTCAAGATCAACTTCTGCGTTTAGTAATCAAAGAGACACCCCGTCAAAACCTGCTCATAGCAATGGTGCATAATGAAGTCGGACACTGAGGTAGGGATGCAACTTACAAGAACCTTACAGATAGATTTTACTGGCCAAATATGTTTGAGGACATCACATACTTTGTGCGCTCTTGTATTGAGTATCAGAAGTCAATTCAAAGTATCCCAGTAATCCCTTACAACATTTCGTGGCAAGCTCCCCTTCTTAGACACTTCAATTTGGACACAATTCATATGCCAGTGTTACGAGTATATAGTCCACGCTATTGAGCTGATGATTCTATGGACAGAAGTGAAAGTGCTTAAAAAGTTGAGCGCCCATGCTGTAGCTGACTTCATCTATAGGGAAATCATATGCCGCTTCAGCTGCATACCTTATGTTTCAATCAATGGAGGGCCCGAGTTCAAGAAGGAGGTACTTGAGTTGCTCCATTCTCTTTACAATTGTACCATTATCCTTTCGACTCTGTACCATCCAGAAGGAAATGCGCCAGTAGAACGAGCTCATTTCCCATTGATTGAAGCCTTGTTCAAGTGCACTGGAGACAAGAAGTCGAAGTGGCCAGAGTATCTCTATGCCATGTTGTTCACAATGCGGGTTACAGTGAGTTGTGCAACAGGGTTTTCTCCCTACTTTTTGCTATATGGTGTTCATCCTGTCTTTTCGTTTGATGCTACTGAGGTTACTTGGCAGACACTTGAGTGGGACAAAGTAAGTACTTACATTGAACTAATTGCGATCAGGGTTCTACAGATTCAATGCCATGACTCAAAGCTGAAAGAAGCCAACAAGAGACTCCAAGAAACTCATCAACAAGCAATAGAGAACTTGGTGAAATGTGCACATTTCTGTTTTGACTTCACTGATTATCAAGAGGGTATGTATGTGTGGCTCTGAGAATCTCAATTGGACGCCACAAAAGGTGATAAAGGGGAGTGGACTTATTCCAGCCCATATGTTATTCATGAAAAACGTGCTAATGACTCATTTGTGCTGCGAGAGCTTAGCGAAGTTAGCGGTGCGGTCTTAAAAGGACATGTCAATATTAGGCGACTTTGACTCTTTTATTTCCGCCCTGACAATCAAACCTTGAGGACTTCTTTAGGTCCGCACTACAGAAGAACGGTACCAATTGCAAATCCCACCTACAGACTCGACTTAGCGATGGTAGCAGTTGACTCAGTAAAACATGAGGCAGATCTGCAGGAGTTCAAATAGTGGTTCGTTCCAGTTGTCCGCTTCATTCTTTCCCCATGCTTCCCAATTTTTCTAACCTCTGTTTCGATTTCTTTGATCCTCCACCTCTTTTCCATGCCAAAGACTTGTTCTCTGAAGGAGAAATACTGTTATATTACACCCGTTTGTTGACTAATTCTACTTTTCGAGGTTTCCACCCTATTTCTGAATGTACTGTCAGTTTCAACACCAGTCTTCCCTCTCTCTTGTTCTTTCGTTTGCGTTATGCCTCTGATCGTGTTCATCTCCAACACCTACCTCCTGTGTTCAACTTCAAACTTGATCTTACTCTGACTTACCAGTACAACACCGCTGATGAATTCCTCTTGGGAGATGAAGTCGTCATTCTTCCCTTCACTACTAGAGTCTATCGTCTTGATCTAGAGTTGGAGTGGTTTGAAGTTTATGAAGGATTGTTGGAGGATAGAATTCTGAGTTGATATGAGGGGCAAGATAGTGATGGTCCTATGACAGAACAGGGATTTAGAAAGATGTTGAAGAGGTTTGGGATACAAGATGTTCTAGAGGAACCGAGTCGCATGGTGTGGTATACAGGGAGTCGTTGTGTTGAAAGGGAACCTGACCGTGCGATGACAGAAAAGGCGAGCTGACTACACTACAGAGGAAACGAGACTACCTAAGTGAAGGAGGTGAGGTAACTCAACCACAACCCATAACCCAACACTCAAAGTAGTACTTCTCCTAAGTACTGCCCTGACACTTCTTCTAAGTAACAGAGATATTTATCCCCTTGTAAGTATGTGAGTGGTATAACTAAACGAGAACGATTAGAAAGTTGCCAGTTTAGGGCAGACTCCAATTAAATGGGCTTCGGATTGACTCGGACGAACTGAACGTTCTGCTGGAGACCGTCAGATGAGTCCTAAGCATTGTGGGTGAGACTTCAATTTAGAAGATCTCAGAGATCACTGCGCAAGACAATGAAGGAGGGTGTTTGTTAGAACGAGTGGAGACTCTGTTAAGAAGTACTCAGATGCCGGAGTGCGAGACTGCGGGCTTAGGTGCCGGTGTAGTTAAACAGCGGACTTAGGTGCTCTTAGGAGAATGACTCCTTAGGGCAGGTGGCGGTGAGTGCAGAGGAACTGTTCTGGCTATTAAGCAATACTAAGTTCAACGGCAACGAGTGTGGCCTTGAGGATACGAGAGAGGAGGAGGTACTAAGTCGGTGACTCGCACGCAAGTTTACTTCGGTGACTACGGGAACTGTTCTGGCCCTTAGGCGGTACTGGGTTCACCTAACTTCAAGTTGATGATGTCCTAAGTGATAATGCTCGGACACTCTGCAATGCAAACGTTCCCTAAACGGTACTAGTTAGTCTTAGACGCAGCGATTTCTCATGCGATTAGATGCTATGTAATCTGGTGGTTCAAAATGCAAGGTAGTATATACCTGTGAAATACATGCTGTTCTGTCTTTGTCTGTATTCTGCTTTCTTTCTTCATTTCCTCCCAGCTTTATACTCTCTAAATCCTTCTAGAACCTTCTAAGCACCTGACTGGTATGTGTATGTGCCATTCTGATTTCTCATCCTTTTACTGCCGCAGGAGTGCCGTGCCGTAGGAATGTGTCAAACTGGTCTAGTAATCTCGGCATGACACGTCGATCCTGCCTTTAAGCAACAGAGGTATATTGCCAATGTCTTATCTGTGTACCTAAGACAACTTAGTTAGTAGGCAGTCTTATTGTGCTCCTTCTGTATGAGACCCATCTCTTAGATGGTCTGCCAGTACTCTCTCAGGACATCCTGGTAGTAATTACCATCAGGACTCCCTTGACTCTCTCTCATAAGGTGTTGTTACACTGTCAGCATATTGCCTGATTGATCATTCCCTAAGCGAACTCGTTGTCTTAAGACATTCCTGATCTCATTCTAAGAGATACGACTTTGACGCCGGTGGCTGACTATTTTGTTCTGTAGACTTTTGATATGATGTACTTTGCGGTCAAGGTGACGATGAGTGACTTAGATACAATTGACCGAGCCTTAGGTCCAAGCCAACTCATCTTAAGTCTGATTTGACCACCCGCGGGAGTGATATACTCCGTGATCGATGCCACATGCCTCTTATAACATGGGGTACCTTCTAACCTATAGGCTAGTCTCTTAGAGAGTCTTCCTCTTGATTTAGGAGATGCCTGGAATTCGCCTTAGGAGGCATTTCGAAAGATTTCCAGCCTTTGCCAACTAGTGGTCTTATCAGCATTGAAGCATATGACCGTGGCTCAGGGAAGGCTATATTTGATGATTGGCAGCCGTCACAATGGAGTAAAAGTGTTAAAATGGGAATTCCGGGGTCGAAATTCTAAGTATTCCCCTCTGTGGTAGAGTGGCTTGACTCACTCATCGCCACTATACCAGGATCCACTTCCTCTCACACTTCACTATTCCCGGACTTTTAACTGACCTTTTATAGATACTCACTGTCGCATCCCTTTCAACACTAAACCACATTCATCTTCAACCTTTCAATCATCCTATTCCATCATTCAAATCAGTACATACACACTACTCCATTGACAAACTACGAAATAATCCTTTATCACCACTCAGCTATAGAGACTCACATATACCTTTTCTCCTCTCCTGCAGCTTCTGAATCAATTCTTATACATAGAACGACTCCTATTCTTACTTTACAAACAAACCAAAGTCGAAGGAACAAAGATCTGCCCCACTGAAGTGACTGCTCATCCCGTGCCTTGAGCAAGCACGTTATGGGATTTAAGCACCCCTAGGACTTGATGTGTCACGGATTTGAGTCTAGTGGGTAGCCAGTCTGAGTTTCGGACACATAGGAATGTTCGAACCTTTTATATATGTATTCAGTTAGGTACAATTACGGACTTAGTAAACTATGCATAGCTAAGTCATGTGAAATATACGTGTGTCTGCTTCTTGCCACATCCACAAGAACGAAACAGGTCCGTAGAACAAGGTTGTCTTGTTCTGAGATAAGTCAGTGAGATTACTGACTTAGTTTCTAGTCTACCATTGGTACGAAACTGCCACGAAAATCCCCTCTCTCCCTTTTTAGTCCTTGCCCTATTAATAACCTGACCGCATCACCTTTTGTTCTACCAACAGAATGACCTCTCCTTCAACATCACCAATATAGCAGAGGACAGCACAGTTTACTATGGCATGCAATCAGTTCGTCTCTCCCCCCAGTCCATACTACACTCTCATACCGTCCATTAGGGCTCCAGCATAACATGGCAAACAGGGCAAGATATTGTAGTCAGAGGTCAGTTTGCGAGCAAGGGACTGCTCACAGGAGCTGTTGATACTACTTTCTGACCCATCAGCCAGTCAGTTTGCCCCCCTTTTTTACTTTAGACTAACACCGCACAGGGACTGGATTGTTTTCGGACTCTCTAAAGACCTAGGCACAGTAACCACCACCACATCTCCTGTTGTATAAAACTTGGGTCTCGTTTGAGACCCAGTCATACAATACACCAACTCTGCTGGTCCCCAAAACTTGAGCTCATACTTCTGGACTAAGTATTCCTCAATCTCTAATGCTGTGCATCCTCTTTATTCCCTTTTTGCTACCTTAACATCAACACAGATTGATGATTTTATCTCAGACTTTCCCAACGCACTCTCTAGATCTGCAACCTTAGATTCCCAGATCATATCTGCGGCTCAATCTGTTGTCTGATAGACACCTGATAGACACCCAATCAGTAACTCAGTCACCGTGAAAAGGAAACGACTGTATTAGTCGTATAGCTACCTGATAGACACCCAATCAGTAACTAGTAGTATGTAAGTAAGTGAACAATATATATATATATAATGGACCACATACCTCAGTCACCGTGAAAAGGAAATGACTGAGGTTATATAATAGGAGTCTGCATGTATAAGGTGAAACAAAGTAAAAATAGATATACTTGACTTGTGAATAATAATAAAAATCTGAGTCTGTTCATATGGGTATCTCCCAGACACATACGGGTGGAGTTACATCGTCATTTGAAGAGTTTCCAGGTGGCGTTGGAACGTTTCTTTGGGCAATGGCTTTGTGAATATATCTGCAGGGTTATTGGCTCCTCGGATCAGCTGTACTTCGACTTTGCCTTCACTGCAGAGCTCTTGAAGGTAATGGTGGCGAATATTGATATGTTTGATCTTGTGGTGATCTTTAGTAGTCTTGGTAAGGTGGACTGACCCTAAATTATCACCCCTCAAGATTGCCAGTTCTGCCTGTTCGAAACCAATCTCTCCACACCACGAGTACATCCATCTTGATTGTTGTGACGCTCTGGATAATGCAATGTATTCTGCTTCCATCATGGATAAAGTGACAGTCGCTTGCCATTTCGAGCTCCAAGAGACAGGAGAACCCGACATGGTAAAGACGTAGCCTGACGTGGGTTTACGTGTGTCTTTGCATGCAGCAAAGTCTGCATCAATGAATCTGATAGGTTTGACCCATTCAGCAGGAGTAATGCCAGTAGGAGGAGCGGAATATGTTAGTTTGAAGTGAGCTGTTGCTTTAAGGTATCTGAGTAGGTGTAGAAGTGCTTGCCAATGTAGTATGCCCGGGTTCTTCTGAAAACGCAACAGATTCTTTACCGCGTTCGAAATATCGTACCATGTTCCAACTTGGGCATACATTGCCTTTCCGAGTAGGTTAGCATATGGTTTATCTTTCATAGCATCAACCTCAAACTCGGTACTCGGGCACATGTCTGCAGTAAGTTCTTGGCCAATGGGTTCAGGAGTATTTTGAGGTGTGATGTCCTGGAGATTGTAGTCATTGAGGAAAGATTGGATGTATGTCTCTTGGGAAAACGAAATAGAACCTGTGGATTCATCCCATACCACTCGAATTCCCAGCAGCTTGTTAATCTCCCCCAAGTTTTTGATCTCATAACACCTTTCAATTTCCCCTTTCGCTTTTTTGGCAATCTCGGCAGTAGAAGAAGCACCGAAAACGTCATCAGTGTAAGTGTTTGTGATAGTGAATTCACCATTCTCCCCCCATTTTGTTCTGACACAGGAATCTGCCTTGGAGGTATAATACCCGATGCCGTCGAAACCCTTGTTCAATTCTTTCCACCATTCGTTGGCTCCCTGTCGTGTACCATAGAGAGCTTTGAGTAGCCGGCATACCCAATGTTCTTTCCCTGGCTCCTTGTGGCCTGGTGGTTGCTGCATATAGACTTTCTCGCTGATCCCCGCATTGAGGTAAGTGGAGGTAAAGTCAATTTGCCACGGTGTCAGACTGTAAGCAGCCACAAAAGCCGCTGTCATTCAAATCGATTCCAACCTTGCAACCGCCGCCCATGTTTCATTGAAATCTTCCCCCTTGATCATTGTGAATCCCTGTAGAATAAACCATGCCTTGTCTTTATACCACTGTCCGTCTCCAGTGGTTTTCACAGCGTAAGTGAACCGACTTCCCACGATGTTCTTATCATCTGGAGGAGGCACGAGTTCCCAGGTATTCCGCTCTTTCAACATGTGCAACTCCGCCAGTTCTGCTTCCACCCAACGATCCTTGTCGAGTTTGTAGGCCTCCTTTTGGTTCTTGGGTGCCCTCATATCCCTATAGCCTGTTGTCATTGCATTAACCATTACATCTAGGTCTTTGTTCAACTGGACAAAGTCGTCTGCAATTGGTGAGTATGCAGTGAAAGCTGCATGGACCTTTTCAGTTGGTTTTGGTACGCGTTTTTCGTGAGTTGGTTTCCAATACGCACTGACGTCTGGCAGTTCAGGTATACGAGGTTGCTCGTCCTCGACAGTTGTGGGTGGAGTACTGTTAGTAGGCATGGTTACAGGCATGGTTTTGTGTAGCTGGGGGAGTAGCTGGGACCATTGTTGCTGGTACTCCCTTTGCAGGTATGTTGTGATTGTCGTCATCGCTTTCATCCTCGTTTGTATGAATGGTTCTGTGCGCAGGTCCCTTGATGAACTCAATATCTTTCAACTTCATGATTTGTCCATCACCGAGCAGGATACGATACCCTCCATGTCCACCATGGGATGGGAGATAGCCAATGAATATACCCTCAACGGTATGAGCATCGAGTTTGCTCCCACCATTAACTTGTTGACCGTTTGCATCCATTGGAATGCGTACATGCACTTTGCATCCAAATGTTCAAAGGTACAATGTCTATTCATCGTTTTGTCCAACCCTCTAACGGGATTTTGCCAGGGATCACTTTAGATGGTATCAAGTTCTGTGTATGAACGGAATATGCTGCAGCCTCTGCCCACAGATTCTTCAGAAGTCCAGTGTCTATCAGTAGGGTCCGAGCATCAGCAGTGGTGGTGTGTATACCACGCTCCGCTATCCCATTCATCTCTGATGAGTGTGGTGTTGTAGATTTGACCCGCATACTGTGTTCTGCACAGTACTTGATCCATTCCGTTGGTGCAGCAAACTTGCCATCGAATCGCACTCGTTTAATTCGCCTCCCTGTCTGTGTTTCGTACAATTTTTGGTACTTGTCAAAGATTGCAAGCGTGACAGGTGCTTCTCTGTTGTGAGTGAAGTATGCTTCTTTGATTTGATACTGAGCATCCACAATTAGCATCATGTAGAGTTTTCCCCCTTTTGAACGAATGGGTGAAGGTCCCCAAAGATCTACACAAACCAGACCTTCGGCATCGTCCTCATTGCCGGCAATAGGCCTTGTGTGTGGTGCAGCTGTGAGTTTGCCTTTGATACAGTCTTCACATTTGCCATTTTGTTTAGTATCTGTGATGTCGAGTCCATCGACTAGGTTCTTCATCTCGAGGATCGTGTTCATGTCGCAGTGTGCGAATCGTCTGTGCCACGTTTCGAGGTCTGTAGGTTTGGAGTTGGAAGCAAATGCCTTGACTCCAGTTTTGAGCTTGTTACTGTCAAAACCGTAAAGTTTGTCTGTGCCTCGAATACAAGTGAAGCCATTCCCCTGTTCATCATATACATGTGCTTTCTCCTTATCGAATGTGACTTTATACCCAGCATCGCAAAGTTTGCCAACCGATATCAGGTTTGACGATAGCTCTGGCACATGTATGGCATCATTGAACTTCAATACCACTTAACATTGAAAGATCTTGAGACAACCCCTTGTCCAGTGATCTTGAATTTGCTATCCTTAATTGCAGCCTCTCCTTCTCGATTCATTGTATCTAAATACTGATCAAAGTCTCCTCAGCTTGTGAAGCAATAGTCTGTGGCTGCAGAGTCAAGAAAGGTACAATGGTCAGTCTTCGCTTCGAAAGTGGTATGTGTTGCAAGGGCGAAGACCTTTGTGGCATTTGCAGAGGTAATGTTGGAGTTTGAGGTGTTCAATCCACCTCCACTTCCACCTCGCTTGCCGAAGTTTGGGGGAAACTGGCCCTCTTTTCCACCACCGGGCCAGTAGCAATCCCTTGCAAAATGTCCTCTGTGCTTGCAGTTATTACAAACGATCTGAGACCTCCTGTTGTTCGAGTTTGCAGCTAATGCAGTCATGGTGACACTGGAAGGAACTGGGAGTGTACTGGAGTCTGCTCCTCCCATTCTGTCGCATGTCCCCCTCCAATTTACTATAGTCATTTCAGCTTCATTAACGTTGGATGTAGCAAGAACTGATCCAATGATCGAGAAATAGGTAATCGGGAGGGATGAGACAAGGATGGTGATGTACGTCTTGTCATCTATTAGTGCTCCTGCATTGTTTGCCTTCTTCCAGAGCGATCGCATTTTCTGAAGGTGCTCACCCAAGTTTGCACCCTCAGAAAGTTTGGTTTGTTCAAGCGCCGCTCTGGCATTGATTGCTGCGATTGTTGATTTGGTACCATAACGGCCTACGATTGATTGCCACATTTTGGCTGCAGTCCCATCCGACTTGATTCCAAGCCCATCTGGGTTAACCGAGTTAAGCAGGATGCTAGTATGGACATATGTGTCCCGTTGTATCCATTCCTCGAAGAACGGATTGCTTGAGTTCCACTGGGTTGATGGTTCATCGGTTAATACCATTCTGGTCGTTCTATCAGGTCCGGTGACAGTGGTACTTGTGGCAGCACTTTGGGCTGTATTCGAAGCTGCATGGATCCATCCAAGTAACCAAGCAATCCTCTGCCCATAATTGCAGTTTCCAGTATTGTTTTGAAGGTAGTAAAGTTGTTCCCAGTAAACTTTTCGCTTTCTGGGAGCGTGAGGTACAAGGAGGAGGACATTGTTAGATAGGGGTTGATGATAATGTTCACTTGTATTCAAGTATGTAGCGCTGTAATCGCTCATGTTGGGTCGTTCTGTGCTCAAGTTCACAGTGGGTTATCTTCAGGTGCAATTAGAGGCTGATGGGGGCCCATAACCTGTTGTCTGATAGACACCTGATAGACACCCAGTAACTCAGTCGCCGTGAAAAGGAAATGACTGTATTAGTCATATAGCTACCTGATAGACACCCAATCAGTAACTAGTAGTATGTAAGTGAACGATATATATATAATGGACCACATACCTCAGTCGCCGTGAAAAGGAAACGACTGAGGTTATATAATAGGAGTCTGCGTGTATAAGGTGAAACAAAGTAAAAATAGATATACTTGACTTGTGAATAAAAACAAAAATCTGAGTTCATTTGTATGGGTATCTCTCAACACAATCCACTTCATCAGACTATGCATATATTGTTTCACTCGCTGCTCGACAAGCTATGATCATGGATTTTACTGTCTTCCAAACCCAGAATGGTGGGTTCAACACCTTGGATGTTAAAGTGTTCTTAAGGGATATGGGGGGTAGCCAGTAAGTCCTCTGTATCCTGGTATATACCTCAAACTAATCTCATATAGGGCTTGAGCAGTAAACACAGTAACAACACTCTACACCAACGCAACATGGCTTGGCATGCTTATAAGCCCCCTACTGGAATATCGTTGTATCAAAACCAATTGGCAGCGCCAGATCTTGGTGGGCAGTATCCACAAGCGACAGGAAATAACCCAACTGATGGGTCACAGGGTGTTGAAGGTGAGTTGTCAATTCCCATCTCCGACTAGCTCCTCAATTGATGAGACTTGTTGAAGATATGGGTGATATGCTCATCATGACCTGGGCATATACGAATTATACTGGTGTTGGGGACCTTGCTACTATTTACATAGGTTTTGTTTTATTTGTCCTTTGTGGTTCGCTGACTGGCAATACTTACAGTACAACCTCTTCAAAGAATGGGCAGACTACCTAACATCAAGATTGCTTAACCCAATTAATCAGTATGTGTTGCTTCTTTCTACCCTCTGTTCTTTCTAATGAGAGATGATCTAGACAAGTAGACAACCTATCCAATGCCAACATGACCAATCTTGCCATCAAAGGAATACTAGGAATACATGCTTTTGTGTTTATTGTGAAAGCCATAGGGCAAGGTTCGGACGCGAACACGTACTTTGTGCATGCTCTCTCCCCTGTTTTTGATTCAAATCTGACTTTGTTTGCAGGCAACAGCCCAAAACTTAACCCAGCAATGGCTCATGCAAGCCTTTCTGAACAACACCCTCCGCTCAATGTATAGCACAACAGCGCCAGCGGCGCTGATCTACAATCTCTACGTGGATACATTGTTCAAGTTTGGGTTGGTAGATAGCTCGGTATGTATCTCCTTTCCTCCCCTGTACAATCTCACTGCATCTTCTTTGAAGGTATACTCCGCTCAAACAGCCTTTTACCAATCCCAAGCTGGCCAAGCCCTGTGTTTCGGCTTTCCCTTTGGCTCCACAACACAAAACGTAAAATCCCATTGGACGATGTTCACTGCAGCTGGAATCGCTACCACACCAAGACTATGAAACACATTGGTTACAATGGTGAGAGAACATGCCAACTTTAATCTTACCAATCCCAATGCGGCTTTTCTGAGTGAGTATGATGATACCACAGGTGCTGGGCAGAGTGGGCAGGTGAGTCCGCAGCAGGGGGTTTGTTTGCGATTCTTGCATTGGGGTGAGTCAAATCCATACATCTGGAAGCACATTTGAACTAATACTTTTGTAGGGTCCAGGCTGCATCGAGTATAACAATTCCTCCAAGACTGTCTTCTTCCAGTAACTTATCGTCATCTTCATCATCTTCGTCAAAAACAAATGTCAGTGCAATAGCAGGAGGAGTGGTTGGTGGAATTGTCTTTCTCCTTCTCATTGTGTGTCTCACCTTTTTCCTTTCTAAACGACACAAAAGAGGCAATGACTTGGAGGGACTGCCAAGACCCATTCCTTACATTGCTGCTCAGACATCAGATCCAGAAGCCACTGTGGAACCATTTGTTGGGAGTACACCTGTGCCTCTTGAAATGTCTTCTGGAACTTCAAATTCAACTCCTTTACAGTCTATGGAGAAAGGGAGGAGAGGAGGTGCTGCAGGAGCAGCAGCAACGGGAAGGCTTGGAACTCAACAGCATCTGGGATGGGATTCCACGGAATCAAGTAGCAGTCATATGTTGATGATGACAGCTTCCTGTTCTGGAGCAGGGCAGACCTCTTCTGAATCTGTGGATTTGAGAAATGAAGTTGATAATCTTCGGAGGGAGATGGTGGAGATAAGGGTGCAGAGGGAATATGATATGCCGCCACCTTTGTATGGGTAGATATCAAGTTGAAGGCCCGAATTTGTTCTGATGCATCTGTATCTATGCATGGCAAGTACACCGGAAAGTAGATCACATGTCACGGCACATGTAGGTGAAATTTAGTAAGCTACAAGTAAGCTACAATTGTATACAAGACGATGTGTATAAAATAAGCAACTATCAGAATAAGCAAGATGCATCCACCCAATGACTGCTACTGCATCTGCAACTTTGTAACCATGAGAGCATAGTGATGTTTAACCCCACTGTATGTTCCGTATTTTAAGCTATAATGGTTCCCCTAAAATGCCCAAGACTGTCTCCATGTCAGGGGTTCACACTTGTTTGAAAGCTCTCTGCTGCATAAGCACTGGATATCGACACATTACCATATTGCAGGACACAAAACTGAGCGATAGGGCTTCAAACCGTCCCGTATACTGGAGACGGCCGTCCCATATACGGTGGAACCCCGTATGGAAATCTTGAAGATACGGAACAGGACTGAACATACCCGTATCCCGTACCGTATCGTCCCATATGTCCATATTTACTGGTACATATTCAGCATTGTAGAGATTGTAGTGGTCTGTACTTACTTTAAAATGCAT
>QLOY01005677.1:0-11280 GCA_003313965.1 Megacollybia marginata
CCTTTCTTGTAGAGATCAACTGTAATGCGATATGATGCGATGTTCACGAATCTGGACAAGAATGATCAACCATGAGGTTCGTCTGTTGCGTGTGTTGTGTTGTTGTATCCCTTTGGATGTGTGGAGGAAACGAAGTTCTGGACAGTATTGAATGGAATGCTTGGATGGTGAGGACTCGGTTGTGAAAGGAAATGAAATGGAACGGAGGATCAAAGGAATGCGACAGGAAGGGTGTTGTTCATACTCTGAAGAGGTCAACTAACAAGTGACCGCTGCTAGGGGACGAGTGCCCGTTGTATACACCGGCTGAATATCGATTTCCCGACCCCAGCCTACCGGGAGTCGATTTGATCAAACTGTGGAACAGTTACTGATAATACATTCCTCAAGTCTACGTCTATATCTGGCACAAAATTAATCATGTCAAACGTAGAGAAGATCTAAAATCCGCTTACCTTGGATCAGTCAGTCTTTATAACAGTCATTATTTGCTATCTTGGTTCTCCGCCGCAGATTCCCAAACACTGCCTTGTTCCTGATGTAAACGCTAGCAGCAGGATGTTAACTCGATCGGTGCTAGTTCCAAGCCCGGTGACCAAGCAAACGGAAGGGGCTTACCTCAAGAGGCACCTGAATCCTTACTAATGCATCTAATGCGGCCTAACAAAAAACAAAAAAAGTCATCCTGAAATCGCTCAATCAAGGTAGAACAACACCTGTCCAGTCCACTTCTCCAACTCTGTAACCTCACTAGGTGTAACAAAGTCCCTGGAAGAGCGATTTGCGAACACCATTTGGGCCGCCGCGGCTTTGATAGATGTATCAGGACCCGCTAGACGGATGACGTTGGGTTCTGCGGTCGCTATACTGCTACTAGGGGATGTCGCAGTTACCGGGACTATAGGTGCAACGGTCAATGGAGACATCGTTAGAGCGTTCCTCCGAGATCCCCAGCAGGCTGCTAGATGATACAAGTGATGCGTTTCCATCTACAGCGGGCGGTCAGTGAAATGAAACGAAGCCAGTGACGGCAACTTGCCTCTAAAGTAAGCAGTCCGGGTACAGAACTTAACAGGTGCTCGATAAGGTCCTCGTTGTGATCAGGGAAGGACGTTTGTCGTCCTTGAGACGAATAAAAGCTGTAATCGAGTTAGCTAACGGATCCCAAACAAGGGGTTTACTTTCCTATCGGCCGATGCATTGACCTTTCCCGTAAGGATTAAACTTTCCGAAGATTTAGGCCTCGCTAGCTCAAGCGAGTTCTTGAGCTGTTTGGCGTTTTAGGCTTCCACTAGGCAAACAGTTTTGGCCGTCAACGTACCTCAACCTCAAGCTCTGGATCGACTGGGACCTGCGAATCGGCCGATTGAAAACGCCTCGACAAAGTATGGTTAACTTACTGGTTTGCTGACCCTGTACGCAGGTTCCGAGCAATGCTTTGGATCTGAAAAGTCAAAATCCACGTTTCTACTTACGAAAACGCATGATTGTGGGATAACGATTGTTCCAACAGGTGTATTCGAAAGTCCGCCACAAGATCCCAGTCTTCGGGCGTTGGTTATCAGCGAAGCTCCCCCAGATAGTCTGTAGGGTAAACCTACCTAACAACAAGCATATCACCGGCCAGACATTCACGAACTTCACGAACGAAAAAGTCCATGTTGGCACTCCCCATCCCAATACTAATTATCGATACAGGAACACCTTTGTATCGACCCGTTATAGTGGAAAATCCACGCTCAGAAGTAAGCCGAAAAGGCGTCGGCTCAGTATCTAGATGTTCCGCTATTGTATTTGCACGTGAAGGAGGTCCTACAGTAATCTTTCGGGAATGAAAAAAGGGTGAAAAAGTTGAGACGAAACCCTTACGATTCTGTTCGCAACCTCGCCGGGACGAAGCCCCAGATGGTAGACCCGTTGATCTGCGGAGCGCGGAAAATCTACATGTGTTTTTTTGTTTCTTAGTCTCTTACTCGTGCCACCGTGGCGCGACTTACTTGCATCGGTCAGAATGTGTTTCATGGTAAGCAGAGAAACGTGTGAACGATCACATCAGGATTTTCTAGTAATGCTTGTCACACCTTGCTCAAGGTAAAAAAAGGCAAAAAAAGGCAAAAAAGGCCAGAAAGTGGCAAGCTGACAAGGTAGGTTCGATTTTCAAAAAAGCACTAATCACATGAACTATGTAGCAAGCAGAAAAGCTAAAAAAAGGTATGCAAGATGACAAACTAAGTACTAAACAAGTATAAATCCTGTGCTACCAGACTTCACCTTGCAGACTTGCTTACTTTTTAGCTTGCAGACAAGCTGGCAAGCAAAGAAAGTCAAAAAGAAAACCTTGAGATTACTGATGCACGTGGTGCCACGCTTAACCATCATGATGCTAGCGGTCTTGATGATGCTTGATGGTCTCAGTCAACTTTCTGACGGCGAAGATCGACAAAATTTTCTGAACTGATTGTGGCGTCAGGCGATGAGCTGGCTCATGAGCTGTCGTACACTCATGTTCCGTTGCTGACTTAACCTGTACCTCTTTTCGATTCGAAATCAGATGGTTCACTGCAGAAACACGCCTTCTCGACGGGAACGAAAAAAAAGACCCACTCGGAAACCAGGGTATGTCGTAAAACCGCTTCTCCCCGGATACTTGTTCGCTTTGGGTTCTAATCGAGACGATATCTCGACCGGCTTGCTCATCTGCGTTGGTAACAGTAACTATCCTCGGTGGTCCGTTAATTTTCTTGCGTACCTAGAACCATTCGAAATGGGACTACGCGGCGATGTGAGGCGTTGCCACCAGAAGTCCGTTTCCGAGTAGGAGAAAGATTCGCAGGCCAGGCATCTAGCGTCCTCGTCTCTAAACGTCAGTTTCGCACCGATGTCTACCGATGTCCACGGATACAAAGGAGCAGTTTACGGAGGACTAGTGCTAAATGATTTCCCGACAAACTCGTTTTACTTCCTGCCTGATTGTCGACCCAAACGGACGAGTTTGAGCTTCCCATCACGAGTCATCTATGAGAACGGATCGGTGTCGCCGTGCGGCATGTGCGGAACCGACCGCTTGTGCTTTAGCGGCGATATTCTGCGATATTGCACATGGAGAGGATTGCTGGATTTCCAGGTATGATTTCCAGGAACGAAAAATCGATGTGGTTCCCTCTTCATGTAGATCACAGTTGAAATTACTTCGCGATAGCCGTAAATCTGAGAATTCGGATAAGCGGCCTTTCGTGATGCCTGCGGCCGACTTGGCCGGGCGGTGATGGTTTTGAAACAGTCCGTGGTTTGCGTGCCCGCCCGACAGCACTGGTTCGCAATACCCGAAAAGGGGAACAGGTCGGGTAATTAACAAGTACCCTAAGCGCCCAGGGTCTTGCATCGTATTCGCTGCGGTACATTGTGAGCAGACTCACTTATCAACGCTATAGGTCCAATTTTTATCTATTTTCTACCCCCTTGTATCACAAGCAAAGAAAGTCCTCTTCCCCTAAGCGGACAAGACGGCACTATGGGAAAAGCGCTTGCTAATGGGATAAGTCCGTGTTTGATGATGTGTTGTAATGATGACTTGTTGTAGTGCTTTTTTGATGGTCGTCAATCTCGTACATTCTGGATCGACTAGATTCGCGCAGAGACTAATCATCCACGCGAGGTGGGACCGGAAGATCGGCACAATTATTGGTAAGGATAATGACTGTTAGTTCATTTCTTGGAAATCACCCTTTGCTGCAGGTCCTGACCTGCTCAGACGTTATGCCGGGGCCAACAGACCGCACCGGTGTGCTTCTAAACACTAACGACGAATTCAGTTCCGGTCTTCAACAACTGAATTATTTACGTCAGAGTATGTCACTGCAATGTCTCTTTTCTTCCGTGAAACTGAATCCAATTCAGTTATCTAGGATAGGTGATCCTAAGTGATCTGCAACTGTGTGATGGCTATCAATTTCTTTTAGCTAGCAGATTGTTTCAACGGAGCGTGAGAAATCGCAATGGCCTCGATTCCTGCATCGCTTGTTTTGGATGTGACCCGTTCCAGGATAACTAAAACAAACTGATGGATCGTACTTGTCGGGCAATCCTGAGTTGCCATGGTTTGTCCAACGTTAGCCGAAGAGATCCGCTTGGAAGTCCAAATTTGGTGAGCGTCCAGATCGTGAAACACTAGCGTCACAGTGATGGTGACACTTGTGTAACTTGTTTCGAATCTCACAGAAGTGCCAGCTGGCAGATTCTGAAGCAAGCACGAGAGTGAATGTTCTTTGGAAGCTCACGAGATTAAGTTCTCAGACGCAGTTCCTTGCTGTTCGGGGATACCCGACTTTGTACCAAAAATACAGAAATAGTAACGGGAGACCCGAGAATCAGGATACTTGTTTTGGGCCTGTAGAGATCTTGTTTGTCGACATGTGGACAGACACCGCCTAACTCGAGATCGAACCAACCGATCCTTTTATATTGCTTGCGTCAATTCCATTCTCTGGATATTCGGCTCTTCCTCCTCCCTCTTCCAAGTGACCTCCGCATTGTCTTTCCCGCACGCCACTCCGATCATTGTATTGCCGATCTTACCCGCCTATTCATCTTTACTTCCAACCACCACCACGAATGAATTCCCTCTCTCCATTTGAAGGCTCCCCTTCCGACGACAATAGACCGGGAAGCTCTACTTCTGGTTCAGACGATGGCTCTAGCTACGCGCTCTATTCAGACACTAACAAGACCGAGACGGACCCAGAGGGTACGCGTTCTTCCTCGCTCTTTCCTCTTCCCTTACCTGGACGTATGCAGATGAATCCACGGGTTCACTAACATCGCAAACTCTTAATGCCGACGGCACTCCCAAACGACCTATGAACGCGTTTATGATATTTGCCCGAAGAAGACGGCCACAAGTATCCGCCGAGAACCAATCTATGCGTACGGGAGAGATTAGCAAAATATTGAGTAAGGAATGGAATAATATGCCAGCAGTAAGTGTGCTACTCTTTTTCTTCACGTTCTCATTCTTTTTATGCTAGATCGAAAAACAGTTCTACCTTGACCAAGCTAAGCAGCTCAAGGATACCTTCAATTCCAAATATCCAGACTACGTATACCGTCGCAGACCCAACAACTCGCGTAAACGAAGACGCGGTGATCTTGGCAGCTCTAGACACGCCGACCTTGCTCAGACATCTGATGGTGGTGAGGAAGTTGCGTCACTAGGGGATCCCGGAGACTCGTCGAACCACGATGGTGAAGACTCTCAGGTCAATGGCAGCTCAGAATCCGAACTTTCGCATGCCATGTCAGAATCGTACGGCGACCACGGCAGTCATTCTTATTCGTCTTCCGGTGTCCCTTACCGACACGAAAACATTCCATTCGTCCCTTCAGACCGACTTCCACACCATCTCATGTCTGCTCCCTCGCGTCCCCACTCTAACCCAAATTATATGTACCTGAACACGAACCAGACCCCGACGCATTCAACCGTATACAGCGAACAGCAACAACAGCCAGAAAGCTCTTGGGACACACGTCTCAACCAACTCCGATCAATAGGTTCCAACTGGCTTGGCGCCGCTTCACAGCATAATCATAGACCATCAATTACGACTGCATTGTCAGGTCTCCGGGCTCCTTCGTTCTCTTCAGCTTCTACCTCGACACCTAGCAGTGCCTGGCCTAGTTCCGCATCAACCGGCGGTGTCACCAGCGCATCCACGGATCCTTCGACGTCCACATATTCTTCTTTTTCCACTCTTACATCCCCATTCTATCCGTCATCGATGTCCAATGTCACTTCCCCAGAGTTCGCTTCACCTATGGGCTCATTGAATGGTCATTTTGGTGCTTCACGGCCGTTTGGTACCGCTCCCGATTCTCGGGGCTATGCAGCAACGAGTCCGCCGCCACAGTACCCGCATTCGCGAAGTGACTCTGCGCATTCGTTTTCTCACCATCTAGTACAGCGGAATTCCTTTTCGGGTGGTCCATCAGGGCTCCCGCGAGCAATGCCACCACCAAACTCATTTTCGGGAATCGCTCTAGAACCGTCGCATAACTCAACTGTACCCCAAATCAGCCAATACTGGGCACGAGACAAGATTGAGGGGCACTAAGTGGCCGACTGGCTAGTGGCTTTATCTGGCTTTTGTTTCATCGCTTTCTTCTTGGATTCTTTGTACCTTTTTTCTTTGCTTTTTTTTACATTCTGGCTATGCTTTGAGCATATTAATACCCACCACCACGAATTCACCATCACGACTTTATATTACTGTACATTTATCTTCTTTGGATTTGGCATCGCATCTTGGACCCCTTCGTCACCACCTCATCTTGCATTGCACTCATATCTTGGTCTGCTGTCGTTCGTAGCATAGACTGATTTTGTATCAATTGTTCACGACCAACATCACGCACTACGTCTCTCTCTAATTGTAGTATTACTGTATCCAAAAAAGAACTAGAGAGATGTTTCTTGTATCTGAGACTGAATATTCGGAAGAATTATTGTCGCTATCTACTTTGGTTTAATCGTCCATGGCCGCGGCGGTTGCACGGCGGGCGCTATGTTTGCAGCTAAAACGAAGTCTCTACATACTCATGCCAGCCGAGGGAAACGGTATTCAGGGACGATGCAGAAGCGCTGGTTAATGCCATTCGGTTGGTGAGTTGTAGTCGGGACTTTCTCTGCTCAAAATGTTACAGCACGTACTCTGATCGGCTTATTCGCACCTGGCGCTTCCGAATACAGATAGCTTTACCTGGACCCCACTGGCACATACTCAAAGTGTTGCGTATGTAGTATGAACGATGCCGCGATCGGCAAGAATAGCCCTAGACCGTCTTCGTATGGATGTTTGCACGCCTTACGAGGTCTTAAGCTGTCTTACGGCTCTTCCTTCGAGGCCGTGTTCGATCAGAACATCCGATTTTGCTTGGCTACGCAGCGCGGTCGAAGTGCACCTACCGATTATGGTTAGCAAGTTGCACGCTCACGCAGGCGCGACTACTGACAGTTGCCTGATGCGATGAGGGATACGGAAGCAGTCGGAGATAAAGTATGAGACACGAGTGCGAAACAGTACAACAGTCATCGTCCGATATTTGACGACAGGGAGGTGACATGTATAGGAGGATTTCCACAATCGATTAATCATCCGCACTCGTCAGTCATCACCCAGACTTTCCTCGGCGCTGAGTAAAGGACAGCGTTAGGTCGCTGAGCGAGCAGATTCCTTCTAAGTCTTGATGAGGTTGGCACTTCAGCGTAATAGCATTGACATATATAAAAAAAGACTGAGTTGCAAAGATAGCATCCTAATCGATCTGTCATTGGGTATTAGCATATCATAGACAGCCAGAGAGCCGACGCATGATGTTCGCTCGATATGATGATCAAAAATACGGGAAAAATGAGCCGCAATGCGCACAAACAGCGGCCCATAATGATTCAAGTTCAAGTTGATTATTCATCAGAACGTCACTGCATCTGCATCAAAACTGGAGAAGATATCTCTTGCCCAGACCAGAGTGTAGACATAGACAAGGTGAAATGATCCGCCGAAAACCGTAAATCTTCATATAACTCGTTGAAGTTCAAGCTCGACCAAAGACGTCCAAAGCGTTGTCAACAGTTGTGACTTGTTTGTACTAACAACCGGTCGGCACTCTCTATAACCGGCATCGCTGTTGCACAATTACATTGCAGCCGTCAGCGCAAACCAACCGAAAATAACAGAGATGGTCTCTTCATATGTTCAACCTATCGTAGATTCCACTTCCGTATTCAAACCAGACATTTTCAAAGGCAAAGTCTTGTTCTGTACCGGCGGCGGTTCTGGGATATGTCGTGCAATGACAGAAGCAGTGGTATGGGCTATCATTGTACTGAAAGAAATCAATACCAGTACACTCCTATAGATGCGTCACGGTGCTCGTGCAGTTATTCTGGGCAGAAAGTAATTCGCTAGCTCAAGCGCTCACAGTTCCTCTGTCTCACGTCGCGTCCAGACTGGACCGTTTAACCCAGGCTGCTAAAGAATTGTCACAAGCAACAGGACAAGATTGTATTCCCTGTCAGGCTGATGTTAGACAGCCGAAAACCTTGCAAGATGCTGTCGCAACTACGATTCAGAAATTCGGCAAAATCGACTTTGTCATTTGTGGTCGGTGACGCGGTGTACTTCCTTGTTGTTTTTTTGAAATCCAATCTCTAAGGTGCTGCTGGAAACTTTTTGGCCCCAATATCTGGCTTGTCGGAGAACGCTTTTCGGACGGTTATAGAGATCGACACCGTATGTTGATTGTTTCCCGCTTGTATCCATCTCACCACCGTCTCAGCTTGGAACTTATAATACGGTGAAGGCCACCTTGCCCCATGTACGTGCCTCCAAAGGGGCTTATATCCACGTCAGTGCGACATTACACTACCGAGGTAAGCGCTTGACCACCTGGGTTTTCATAATGACTGTTTTGGTAGCTACTATGTTTCAGGCTCACGTATCCTCAGCAAAAGCCGCAGTAGATGCCCTCTCAGCTGTTATAGCGGTGGAAGAGGGCCCTCATGGCGTTCGCTCCAATGTCATTGCTCCCGGTCCTATAGGAGGTACCGAAGGCATGGACAGACTCAGCGCGAAGAGCTCTGGTGACTCTCTGCATGAAGCCCCTACAGGCCGAATGGGTCATGTACAAGACATCGCAAATGCGACGGTCTTCCTTTTCAGCGGTGCCGCCTCTTACATCACCGGCCAGGTTCTTCCGGTGGATGGTGCCTGGGAGCATGTGAGGACGTCCTTCCTGCCGTATCCTCAGGCAGTTCTGGACCCCACGAGTGTTCAAAGCATGATAAAACCCAAGTTGTGAATCGTGTGCTACGTAGAACTTGTTTACTGTCGGTTAAGCCTATCGATGAAACGCTGAAAAGTCGGGGAAAAGTATTGCGAGTCTAATGTTTGATCGCATCAAAGGTGGAGAAGCGACTTAGCGCCCATCCAAAGACGTCAACGGCGGAGTATCTTGCGAAGCCCAGCGATCACTTCGGCCATCTATAAACATCCTAGTGTAGTTGTCACAGTAATATTTCTCAGCCAAGTTTTTTTCGGAGATTAAAAAATCAGGGCTAACGATGCTAATGTGATAAAGGTTACCTGTTTCACGTCTCAGAAGAAAGGGGGATCCCCGGAAGTATAGCGTCTCTGACATCCAAGGACGTCACTGCCAAGCCGTGGGTGAAGGGAAGCTGGCCGACCGAGGATTCGCCGTCATCAACGCCGCAAACATGGTTTAAAGGCAAACGCATGAAGGAATACCAATCAAGTCGTGATACGATGGCCGCTTCAAGCCCTGATAGCTTGCTAGTGACATTCCTACTTGTTTCTTCGGAGTTAATGGGAGAAGATGATACCTATCGTGCGATGGGTCGGACGACGTAGATTTTGGGATTCAGGGAAAAAAAGGTCATATGTGCTTTAGCAACTAGTCTTCGATCGCGTATCAAGGTAAAAAAACTACCGATGAACGGCAATTAGTCACAAGCCGGTAGTGGTGCGGGACGAACCATGTGTTCGAGGTGTAATGAGCTAGGATGGATGTTGGCGCAGAATCCAAACGAAACATCGATTGAACCGCCTCACCTTGACCGCCAAACATAGGAGATGAACGAAGATAAATCATAGACCTGAATAAATTATAAAGGAGAGAATGTCTCTTGTAGAACCCATCTTGATGAGGCCGGGCAAAAATGGTAATCATCTAAGGCAAATGTGAGCGGTTGGGTCGGATCGTCAGGTCGCTTGACCTTCTAGCATGCACGGGAAAATAGCAACGCAACTTACGATCGTATCAGAATCTGCCTGATGTTAGTGACTTTTTGTTAGATATTCCGATCGATATATCCATTCACGTAGGTTTTGACGGCTCAAGGTCCATCCATCGTATCCTAGGATGACGAGAGCATCAGAAACCCAAAGAGAAGTGTTCCAGTGCCTAAGCACGATGTTACCTATACTCACTCGAAGCGGATGTGGGATTCGGCGGGGAAAAAAAGGCTTCTGGTCTAGAAAAAATAAAACATGTGGCGTATTAACGGGGCAAAATATCGGCTAGTCGTCAGCGTCACTCTTTAACGTATCACAAAGCAGAAGGATCTTACTACCTCCTCACCTTCTCAAAAACAGTCCACGCATGCGATTATGGTTAATCCCATACTCGGTTCGGCCTTTCTGCAGCCGAAAGGTGACTGGAGAAAATCAAATCATCAGAAGCAGCTCGACGGCAAAAATCGATCCGTCGGGCACCGATTGAATGGCGGGTGTACCTTGATAGAGACATATATGCGTGAATGTCCTAATTTGAGGGCATAGATGACATTCTTTGAGCTTCACATTATTTCCACGCATGGTGAAGTCCTAAAAGCTGACAGCAAGGGTCAGGAAAGTGGAAAGGAAGCAAACAGCGCACGGGAGCTAATCTGAATCAAACCTTGAAACCTTACAACGACGTCGAGATGAGCATATTTTCACCTTAATGATCACATGAATCTCGCAAGCATTTCGTAAACGTAAACGTAACTCACAGCGGGTTGAGCACTTACATGCCTGATCATGAGCCAGGAAGCACTGAAGAAAAGGAAACTCACCCCAATAACCTCCTTGTCGAAGCTCGACAAAGTCATGCGCTAGAAGCGCATTGCACACGCTGAACAGACCACGCCAAGAGCTGGGTTCTGAAACGAAACAAAAGACATAACAAAACGCGCTCCGAGTTTAGACTGGAATCTGTCGCAAAAACGTTTCGGCACCGGCCCTTGGGATATGCCTTGAGAAATAATTCGCAGGGTATCAGAAAACGGTCGATATAGATGTATTGATTATCTTCGACAAGACCTGGTGAGCGCCTAGAAATGGATGTAAAAGTCAGCAGGCCATTTATACCATACGGTTTTGTGATGCAGGCTTGAAAGGGGATACAGACAACTGCTGCGTACGTTTACAACGCAAACAAATCAAGATATAGAAAGCGTACCTAGGATCTGCGATCCCACTCGATATAGTGATCGCCTCCCGAGCTCTAGCAGCCGTCAAAGGGAAATAATCGCGTTTATGTAATCCGAAAGACCCTGGACCTCGAGGGGTTTTTGGAACACAATGAGAGCCATCCGGGACAGTCGGAGATAATAAGAATGTCGAGCCCATTATTGTCAAAAGACTGAGACGACTCAGAACCCCAGCAGAATCCTGCAGCAATACGCGCAATACGCTTTTTGCGTGCACTAATTATACCGGTTCA
>QLOY01005679.1:0-24177 GCA_003313965.1 Megacollybia marginata
CTGACTTTTGCCTTTTCACAGCATATTGGAGATGCTCTTAAAGAAGCAATGGCTCAAAAAGATGGGGTTTTGATTTTTCAATGTCCAGTTACCAGTAAAGAGAAAGGTGCTTTAGATTAGGCTATAAAGTATATACAACTATCTAGAGAATGCACCTGGTGCAATTGTTTGAGCTAAAGCTAATCCATGTATCCACATAGTAAAGACATCACGATTAGGATTTTGGCCTTCCCATACATGGTAAGCTGTCTCTAATCTCTGAAGATCACTGTCAGTCTGAAGTGGAGCTTGAGGTGATTCCAGGATTACACCTGCAAGATTATCAGGAGGACCTGCATGTCCAATCCATGATGATGTCCTCATCTGCTGGGTTGTTTTCAGTATGTGAACTGAGCACTTGTTCATCATATAATGCTTCCCAATCAGCTCCATATACCTCCAGCTCCTCATTACTGAGTGATTGTTCTTCAGTTGTAGGAAGTGAGTCTCCTCGGAATCCTTGTACAAACATATCAAATCCAAACATGTCAGCAGGAGATCGATTGGGCCCATTTTGGATCTGGATGCAATGTTGATTCCAGGTTTCTGCAAAGAATGCAATTTGATCATTAATGATGCTGAGAAATAGAAAATGGAGAAGCCATATATGTTGATGTCAAGCCCATGATGAAGTTCGAGATCAGTAAATAACTCTCACCACATTGCTGCAATCTGGATTGTAAAGTCCACCCACAGTTGTTCAATACGAATATTGTGTACACTTCTGTTATCAATAAGATCAGTATTGATCTATTCATCTTGATGTACTATACTTACTGTCCCCAAATATATGAGCCACATAATATTCCACAATATGCCTCCATCCATGCAGCAACCTGAACATTTTCAATGCCATGATCACCTTGTAGTCTAGATGGTATCCCATATACTTGCTGCATGAAGGAAAACATCCAGGACTGTTTCTTGTGCATTACTATTGCTAGCCCGAAGACCTGTGATTAGGTGAGAATAGCCATCAATAAAGCCATGAACTATGATTCCCCATCATATTAGACCTAAAGATATCAGCTTCAAAGAAAACTATATGCACAAGCATACCATGCTGCCCATCATGATGCTATAATGAGTTAGGACCAGGAACAGAATATACTCTACAACAGATTGTTATTCGCTCAAAGATCCTATGCACAGGATCAATGTGTCATAAAGATGTGCTGATCTGATCTTGAGGAACACACAGACCCACTGCTCATAAGCTTCCATCAAGCATGGTAACACCAGCACAACAGTAATGTGAACAGAGCTGGACAATTATATGGTCCAACTCATTGTCTGAAATGTCTGAAAGAGGACCAGTATACAATGTTATGACTGCAGGACTTGGCTGAGGATCAAGAAGGGGATCATCACTGTCACTAGGAGCGACATTGACAGGATCATTCCCAACAAAGTTGGCAGGGATTTCCTGTGGCTCAGCAATGTGATGCTGTAAAAGTGTAGTGCGAACAACAGTTTGACCTACATTCAGAAAGCGATGAATACTAGCAGTGGTACACATCCGATAAGCCCATGCAAGAAAGTCAGGACTGATCTGATATGATGGTCACCCAGGTCTCCCAGGTCTCCCAGTTCTTACTACTTCTACCAGAGCAGGCCGACCATGATGGGTTTCCTCAACTGCCTGTTCATATTGCTGTGTGATGTCATACTGCATTAGAGCAACATTAGTCTGTATTAAAGATGCCTGAAGATATGCAAGTAGTTAGATTATGCTGATTATATCTGTGTCTATACTGACCTCTGTAATAAGACTAGCATACTCACTGAGATCATTTACTAATCTTGATAAGAGAAAAGCATCAGCATAATTTACTCTCGTGGAACTGATGATAATGCTGGCGAAAGGCAGAGAGCAGATCTTCTGAGGTAGCTGTATTGCTTGACATCAAGTACACAAGAGAGAGATGCTTATATAACTACTGGGTTGCTGATAAGGCTGATAAGGCACTGCTGCAACCTGGTTTGCTGAGGAGAGTATAGATCAATTAGTTTCAACTCGTATGCATCTTTTTCATCTCCTTGCCCTAGTTTACTAGGAGCGACTCTCTGTTCAATAGCTCCATCTCATCTGAATAGGAGGACCAGACCTCGCCACTTCCAATATTGAGAGTTATGTTCTGCAGGATAGGTCAGAAAGCCTATAAGCGACAGTTAACTCAAAGTTTATACCTGCCAGTGATAGCTTGAGATTCCATTGACAGGTATCTGCAACAAGGTGAGTCCAAGTGAGTGCTTGACTTTTCTTTCTCCAGGTAATCAAATTCCAGTCAGAGTGTTTGAGAACATCTTTTACAGTAAAGCACTGACTGGCTTTGAATATGACATCATTATATGAGAACAATGTATAGCCTAGCTGAGAAAGGATGTCTGTCATTGCCTCGTAATTCACAGCGATGCTGTAAACTGACTTGGCACCCCAAAATGATGAGATGCTATGTGCCTGGGAGATTGTGTCAGGTAAGACATTATGTTGGTGCAGCATGGTTTCAACACTAGGCTCAGGAATGGCAAGTGTTTCGAGAAAGGCATGCATGTCTGACTGGGTATGTTCATCTGGCAGACTCAAAGAGAAAGAAGGTGTGGAAGACAATGATGTAGAAGTGAGATTAGACTGTGATATCAAGAGAGTATCCTCAGTGATGTCCTGGCCCTCAAGATTGATACCCACTGCTTGAGACAAGACAACAATAAAGTGTGCTGCTGCTGATTCTAGCATAGGAGCCCAGATAGCTAGGAACTCTTTACCAGTGCTATTATCAAGATTGGACCCATAGACAATTGCTGTATGCTCTGATGGAAAATGAAGGATAGCAGTCAAACTGCCGAGAGGACGATAGGAGCATGTCAAGGTCGTGCTAAAGTCCAGAGTTTGGCTCGTTGCAGCCTTAAAATTATAAGGCTGAAGGAAAGGAATGGAAAGGGGTGAGATAGTAGAATCATCAGAACGATCTAGAATATGAGTCTGAAGTAGCTTAAGGAGGGTATATGCTGAGATAGAGGGAGTGTTTTGTGATAGCAAAAGTAGATTAGATGGACACTGAATCTGAACTGTTATCACTTGAGACGACTGCTCAGTGAAAGCAGAATTTTGCAGAAAATATATACAATAGATTATAGCATGGTCAGAGACTATGAAGAGAATCAGAAGAGAGAGTAGGATGCAACAGCTTACTTGTGTTCATGCACTAGCAAACTTGGAAGTGAAACTAGCCAATAGAGTGATCACATGACTGCTTGTAATGTCAACTTTGTAGGTAAAATCAGGTATAAACAGCAACCTAGAGTACTATATTACAGTATTGGGACTCAAACTAGATTGAAAAACTAATGTACTGTGCAAAGCTCAATGGATTGGGATGGATGGCCTCAATGGCCAGTGCTGGCTGGGGCAATTTTTGCTGGGAGCACTGATAGCCTGGTGTGTGTATTTGAAGTTTTGGAGTCAGCACAAAACTGAACATCATTATCAAAGTGGTGATGTATTGTGTCTGGGCTCTATCAATGAGGTTGATAATTGTGGCGTTGCAAGTATGGATCAATGCTGCTTAGACACTCAAAATGCAACCAGTTGATCGGGTCCTCTTCCTTGCTCCTTATAACCTCCTGCTTGCTGGCTCCCCACTGTAATCCTGAATGTGGATTTGGGTTGTATACCTCCAATCATCTTATCTTGGGGGTGCACAAGTGTTGTTGGGTCTGGATGAGTGGAGGGACTAGAGGGCTTCACTTGTAACGTTACCAGCCTCATCCATATGGTATCTTACAGTGCATTCAACATGTTTCAGCTTCTTATACCGTCGTCTCGAGCTCATCCAGCATCTCAAACATCATGACAGAACAGTGTGATCCATGCGATCCTCATCAACTTTGCAGTTCCCATCATTTGCAACAAAGCTATTATGGCCATGTGTAGCTTGATCTGGATATTGTACACTAAGTTTGACACTTTTTGGAATTGGGAGAGGTTAATCAGCAGATGACATGCTGTGAAAGTCTCAGAGGCTCAATGTCTGTGATGCATCTGAGTTAATCATTCATCCGACTCTTCAAGACAACTTACAAGTCAATGTCTTTTTTAACTTGGTATTCTCTGCAATAATATGATGTTTGGAACTTGGGTACTGACTTCTGAGTAAAGAGTTTGACATTTTCAGGTGCCCTTTGGTGAAGCCCAATCTATACTCACATGGGCAGACTGGCCTAGGCTCATCATCAAGCTGAGCAACATGTCTGTAAAGTGATCAGTCAAAGCTCAATTCCCATCCATCATGTACATCACTGAGGACTCAGAATATGTTGGTCACAAGAAGGTTGGAATCTTTTGTCTTAGTTGCATTCAGACACGTGTTTGCTGCACTTGCTGTATGTTAATAAGGCTAAGCTTGTCAGTAAGATACACCACACTGCACAGAAGAACAAAAGGCTACTGCTGGTCAATTCACAACAGTGATTTCGAGCTCCTCGCTTTCTGCACATAAGGGCAAATGGTCAGGTATGATGTGACAAACTTTGCAGCTGTAATGATACTTAGAGAGTGAGAAAACACAGTAAAGACAAATCCAAATCCAGGATTCGAAGGCTGTGCCACCAGTCTTGTGGTTCTAGGTGGGGTTCCTTGTTGAGAACGGAATTGTTCATCATTGAGACCACCCACATCACTCATCTAGCAGTATCATGACTAGTATGGTCATTAGATGAGATGCAGAATGGAACCTTACAAAAGCAATGCTAGGAAGCAAAATGTGATACATCAGGAAAGTAAAATCTGTAGTGAAGAAATTGGCAGGTGGAGAAGGATGAGGAATACATACTGCAAGCTCATTGATTCTGACACAAATATGGCGCAAAGGCTAATGAAGCCTTCAGAATTAACATAACAGGGAGTATTTATAAGAGCATATAGAGTAATGCTCTGAGGGAAATGAAACAGATACTAGTAGGCAACCCCCAAATTGTCACAACCAGCACCGGCATCAAGCTGAGGATTCAAATGAGACAATGAAATCATGGGCCAGCACTTTCTAACCCATTTGCAGCATCAACAAATCTGAATGGAGATTACCATCCGCACAGAAGACTGAACCTTACCATGTGATACTCATAATTCAAACAGTCCTACTCCAATGTGGACAAAAATCATGATTTGAGGTTGGCAGAGTAAGTAAAGACAGATACAATGATGCAGGGGAACATGCAAGTGCTGAAGATGGGTGAGTGTAGGTGTTTGTAGTTGTTTAGTCAAGCGAATCTAGGTGCTTCCATCCAAAGTACATTCAAATTGTATCTTTGATCAAAATTATATCTGATCCATTTATATGAACAACTGCAGAGACTGTCAACTGACTTGGCCAATTCATTTTGGTGTTGTAATAGACATGGACATGATAGTATTATCTGTTGATGGTAAGGTCAATATTTCCATAATTGTTATCCAAGTTGTTGATGCTGAATAGGAGAGTGATAGATCCCAAAGTCTTACAGTCAGCAAAGCCAAAGATGCTGACAATTACAAGGGGAAGGCAGGATTCAATCCCATGACTAGGGGTGTGGGGGAGGGGGGTCCAGTCTCACCAAAATACCTGGCATCTGAACAGCTTCCAGAAAGGTCCAGAGCATGTCGGATTAGTGTATTACAGGTTGTACAAAGCTTATTCTATGCTCTGCAGCCACAATGACCAAAAAGAAGTGAGTAGTAGCTGGTCCCAACAATTAGTGCTCATAGTATAACAACAAGCAAGTAATTCACCACTATATACAAATGAGACACAATGGGTGCGTTATTGCTTGAATATTCTTCTTCAACTGGAGTTATGTTGTAGTTCCATGCAGATTGTGCTGGGTTTGATGCTCACATCCCTTCAAAATGGGTCTGCTCAGCCTGTGGTCCTTCCAAAAAGCGCAAGAGTTAGGCAAAAGCTGTATTTAGTCAATATATCTAATTTAGGTGCATGCATGTGCTAGGAAATTATTATATAAGGTTGGAAGGGGGGGGAGGGGGTCTCGCCCAATGCTGAGATTGGCAGATGTACCTACAGTATGATTTTTGGATCCTGCATTCCCCCCTTGGACAATTATCTAAATTGACATTGAGAGACTGTACACCAGTGAATGGGAACTGGGCAATGTCACCAATAGTGAATGCTGGGTGGTTCAAGTGAGATCACTTCCTATGAATAGCTATTAGCATATGAACCTAAATTGTCCATTGACCTGAAATGTACATCTCTGGGTTCTGTCAAAGATGGCTTTCAAGCTTTGAGTTTCAGATGTCTAGTGAGTGTTCCAATGCACTGGATTATTTTCTGATTCATGATGCAGTATACCCAAATGAAACCAAAATCATGAGAGAACCTCAATTACTGGCATGGTGCAGGTGGTACAATATTCTTTTGGTCCATAGATGTTTTGTCCTCTGTACTTCCAAAGGTGGTCGTTTGACCCTCAATGCAATCTTAATCAAATTATCAAGATGGGGGTTTGAGCAGAACACTGTCTTTTATCACCCAGCCTGATGTTGAGTTCTGGCTACTAAACATCTGCTTAACTTTTGAGAGTTTGCCAAGGCTTTTTAACTATCTGGCAACTAATGTGTTTCATAATGGTAATGATGCCACATAGCACTCTTGTTCCTATCCTTTCAAATGCTGGACAGCAAAACTAGAATCTACCAACAGATGCGGGAAGTTGATATCTGAACTATAACATCTGTGGCAAACAAAAACCAGGGTGAGTTCACCCAAGTTCACCCCAGTGCAAATGATTTATTGCTACCTGGAATCTGGTATGCAGGTATATACCTTCTGAAATGGATGCAACTTGAAATACTTGGTACTCAGACCTGGTCTGACCAGTGTACCAGACCATTATAGACCAGTTAATGGACCAGGTCCCACTAGTGACTGGACCAGCTCTGACCAAGCCATCAGGTCCAGACCATGGTCCAAGGACCCACTTAGGGTGTTGGGGGGTGTACTAGGAGTACACTGTTGGAGGAGTTTGTGTTCTGTTGGTGGAACAAAGGGGAGTTGGTTGGGCTTGTGTTTGGCTGTGGCAGTAGAAGGGGATTTGTCGAGTTTGGGAGAGAACAGGGCTCCAATACTACTCTGAAATTGTTAGTATACTTGCTCTGGCCGTAGTCCACTGAAACCTCTTCAGGTGGACTTGCTCTGGCTCTTGCTCTTGCTCACTCGCTTGAGGTTTTGATCAAGATGTGACTTATTATGTAATATGTACAAATGCGGAATGTAGGTAGCAAAAAGTGTCCATAGCATGAAATGCAACCTTCCTCTACCTCCAGAATCTTGTATCAGCATACCACCAGGCTTATACCATGTCACTTGAGGTTGGCCAAGCCTCAGAACACTTGCTCAAGGTGTATGCAGACAATCGGGTGGTGCAGATACTCGACTCCATTGGTTTCAGTTGGTGAGGTAAGTAGGACCTATATTATAATGCATCTGTGTAATCTTGAAATGAATATCAATGGGGAAATCTTGTATATGACTGAATGGGTATCAAAATGCAATGTTGAGTACTGAGATGGGAAATTGGGTGTTAGGACAGAGTAAGCATGGTGAAGGTAGTATGACTGGTATCTAAAAGAGGTCAGTATAATCATAGTATAATGAAGGCTATTGGTGAACAGATGACAAAGGGAGGGTGCGATGAGTAGGTCACACCACCCTACCACAACACCCTAAGGCTGCCTGAAGTGAACTCTGGGTGTTTATGATCCTGCTCCTGATGGCCTTTCATACTGATAAAGAAAGTGACAATGGGAGAGAGTTTCAGCTTTCTCGCTGAAAGCAGAGATTCCAGAGGTGACAACTCCAGAATCAAGTCTCAGATGTGTTGCTAAAATTGAGATCTATGGTGTGACAGATGCACATCTATTTGCATGTGTGCATATCCACAGCTGTGTCTGCATATTAGCCCAATAGCAATGCAAGATGGCTTCAAAGTCAAATATGTGAGGAATGTAGCACAATCATGTTCACAATATTATCATAGATTCATAGAGGCCAGTAGAAATACACAAAATAAAATGACCTATCCAGAGCTATAAATTTGATAAGAAATGTCTGTTTGGTAACATTTCAGCAGCATACCTTTATTGTATTCTGCAGCTTCACTTTTCTGCTTCTGACCTGGCATAGAATGATTCTGAATTATCAGAATCAGTATCTGTAGATTTAGCTCTGCTTTGTTGTTCTACCAAAGCAAAGTTTGATCTGTATGGCTGAGAGACAAAAAGCTTTTGAACCTGTTCTGCCAACTCTTCTGCTAAAGAGCTGCTGCTGGGAAGCAAAGGTTTTACCCTGATAGCTGGAGTAGATACATTGAGACTTTTCCGCTTTCCTTTGCCTTTGTCCATGTTGGTTACTGGTTTGATATTCTGCCACTGTCTTGGAGTAGCTGTGCTCTGTCCCCCAGTGTTTTGCAAGTCTGCCAGCAATGAGTCCAGGGCGTCTGATACTCCAGATTCATCTGATACCCCAGACTCATGTGGAGCTGCCTTGTTCAGAGCATATTGTAAAACTTTACTCTGAAACTCTTGATACCCATCTGGGTGGTCAGTAGTATACTGTGCCAGTTGTGCTGCCAAACGGTTCTGAATTTGCAGCACTTTGACCCCCACTTTTTCTTCAGTACTGGCTACCACAGGGTTATAAACACCAGTAATCCAGGATAACAGTGCGGATAAGATCTAAAATTGTGAATTATGGAATGAAAGGAAAATGGAACAACTGACCAGGTTGACTGAGTCTTTGACTGGATGACCTTCACTGTCTTGAGCTATTTTTGGCATATGTTTTGGAGAAGAAAATAGAGAGAACTGAGTCTCTCCATACAGGTAGTAGCTCACAACAGTGATTGTGACATTATCACCCATGTCCTGAATAATATAAGTCATTGTTGGGATCACTTAGCTAAAACTTACTTTTTTTTTGGGTCCCAAAGCAAAGGGCATGTTGATCAGTATGTCCCTGGCTCGAGTTTTGATTTCATCATGTGTAGAGCAATGAACAGATAGATAGACATTCTCTACAAGACAATGGGCCAAGTCCTTAGCTTTCTGCTGACGCTCGGAAATGGGGTTTTGCTGCATGTTGATGGCTGTGCTGTAGCAAGGTGGCTCAGGCACTAAGCCCATGCAGTGCTGGAAGCATTGGCTGACCAGTATCAGGTCTTCCAACTCGTAGCGGGTGACCTGCAAAATCTTGAGATATTCATTTCCAGCATAGTGGTTGATCCGAGTTTGTGCAGTGTGCTGAGCAGCTTGATCAGCTGGTGCAAGTCCTGCAGAAGTAGGTGCCTTCATTAATCCCGGAAATTTTGTTTCCACAATAGAAATCATGCAGTGCCTCAGTTGAGGGACTGTGAGGTTCAGCATTGAGAGACATAGCTGATTAGCATCAACAGAGTGGAGTCTTGTATGTTCTCTGTTCTCTTTCAGAGCAAGCGTTGGTCTGCAGAAAATATAGTACTGCAACTCAGTCAGGTTCCTTGTTACTCCAGCTTTTATCAACAGCTGAATCTCAACATGCCTTACAACACCAAGATAGAATAGCAGGCAGCGAGCAAGCTGTGGTGACAAAGCATATACCACAGGGTATATGTCTTCTTCTACCTGCTTTGTATATGCCTTTGCAGGTGGCCTGCCAAGAACCACAAGGTCTTGTTCAATTATGAACAGTCCTCTTTCACGGCCCTGAGTCAAAGTGCGATACAGCATGTGGAAATACTGCCATGCACGTGGTGAAATGCCACAGGTCAGCAAGAAGTTTGTGTAAATGCTGATCAACAATTTCTCAAATAGTTGCAATTTTTGTTGACTGGTCTGAGGGTCCAATGCACTATCTTTTTGAAGCTTTTTTTGGGCCAATGTCAGCACCTCTGAATTTTGAGGCACCTCAAAGATGCTATCATAAGCAGTATCATCCACAAGCTGATTGAGATGGAACTCTGCAAATCCAGAAATTCTTTCAAATCGGTGGACCAAATTATAGGTGTGAAGACATCCTAGGTCCATTAGTGAGGAGAATTTAATTTTTTTGCAAACACCACAGGAGATAAAGGCAAATTGATCATAGCCGTCCCAGATTGCCTGAACTTTTCCTGTACGACCTGTTTGATGCTATGCCAGAAATGTTTTATATATCCCATGACATAGTTGCCTTTAGGATCCACTAGACATCGATTCTGCTGCATCCAGCTTGACCAGTCAGTCAGAACATGAGATGCAGAATAAATTAAGACTTACTGTTCAGTTTTTTTGAAGAGAGCAGCTGTGCGGATCTTTCCTCCTCTTGGAATAGGCTCTCTAGTCCTTCTGTGGTACTCCATTGTTTCCTCAGTTTTTCTTCATCAACAGAGATTTTCCTATGTTCTATTAAATCCTGAGCTTCATATAGCTCCTCTGGTTCTTCTTCATCCAGCTCTGATTCTGTTTCCTCTGCAGCTTGATCAGGTAGTTCCTGACCATCTGGTTGGAAGTTCTCTGTTTTTTCTGCCTCTGTGCTACAAAAGAAGAAGGTCTGATAAAGACCCCTCTGAAATCTGGACATTATACTGTCCAGCAACTGAGGCTCCTCAAAGCCATTTAATGACCTGGCACGAAGAGCAAAGAACTGCTGCAGACAGCTGCTTGGCTTATTTGCAATATCCACCTCAAGTAGCAATATTGATCTAAACAAATTGATGGTTTTCTGATGAATAGCATCAACATCAAAGTTGTTTTTGATTATGTGATCTTTGATGAGTGCTTGAATAACTGAAAGCTGGGTAGTGAATACCATGAAAGAGAATGGTATTTTGTCTGCTGGATTCAATGCTTTTAGCACTGGCAGCTGAAGTAAGGCAGCAAAGAATTTTCCCCATTCTGCACTATAGGTTGCTATAGTGCTTGGAGAAATGGGATGGAATCTTGCATGTGTTCTAGTTGTCTATAAGCTGAAATTCATCCTGTTAAAGGCATATCTTACCCTTCTCTGACTTTCTCCCTATACATGCCATTCCTATCATTCATCTCCTTCTCCATCTGCTCCATGAATTTCTTGCATGCCTGCCGGATGTGAAGGCACACTGTTTCTAATGCCTCCTCAAGGCTTCCTTTGCTTGTCTTTTGAATAACCTCCCGTCAAGGAGCTATTGTTAGACGTGCTACAAGATATGGATCAAGATCCTTGACAATGGACCACAGACCCAATCGCTCAAGCCATGGTGGTGGCACCAGGGTTCTGATTATTTCCTTAGGGCTGTCAATTGTCTCAATGGTAGAGGCAACTTTGGCAGCAATTAGGTTTGGGTGCCATCCTTTCTTCATATGTACCCGAAATGCAGCAAAATTGGAGCGTTTGAAGAGCCGAAATGTGTAGAATGTATTGGCACTGAAGTTTTTATACGATTTGCAGCCTGTCTGTCTGTGCCCATCATTGGGCTTGCCTTGATCAAAGTGTCTTCTAAAGGAAGAAGTGTTGTACCAGCCATAACACTGGTCACACTGGTAAGCCTGTTCAGGCTCCTTCTTCAGAAATGGAGATGGGGTAGAAAGAGGGAAGTTGGTTCGTATGGTATGATAGAACTCTTCCTCCTCATGTTTGATGTTTAAACCAAAAGCAGAACAAATGTGCTCTGCCAAAGTAGCACTGGTAACAGGCAGATGTTGCTGCTGCATCTGCATCTGAGGATGGTTGTCAAGGTAGGTAGACAGCAAGGCAGGTGCCACAACAGCTCTTGATACCCTGTCAATAATGCTATGGAGATTTTTTTCCCACACAAGCAAGAAATAAAAAGCAGCAGAACACTCTAGCTCAGAGTGACAGCATGAATGGCGGTTGTCTGACCATTTGAATTCTTGCTCTATGGGAACAAGCCAATGAGGTTCCAATGTTTCACTAGCCACATTGAAGACCTTGTCTGTAGGAACAATCAGACTTGACTCTCCAATATCATCTGCAGATCCAGAAGAATCCTCAGGATCAGAAGCAGTCAAGTCAGAGTTGTAATATGTTTTGACTGTTCGTTCTCGAGGGGGTAGGGTGGTCCAGAAACAGATGTGTGTTCTTGCATGTTGCAAGCACATGAACTTGGCCTTGCAAGCAGGACAATGAATATAATCATCATCCACATCTCTGGAGAAATATTTTTCTGCTTCAAAGCTAGTTGAATCTGGCAATATTTGGATGATTAGAGGCTTATTTATGCCTTGGTGTGTGTGAAGGTCTGAGATGTTGGTAAATCTGAGATTGCACTCCAAGCAACAATAGTCTACATAAAGATAAGCTTATACCCAATAAGCTAGAAATTGACTCTGACCAGGATTGGAGCCCATAGGGTCACTTTGCAATCCTTGATAATTATGATCAAATAAATGTATCTTGATTCTAATTGACTCTTACCCTGTTCATGCCCATCTGGATTAGAGTCCTCAGGAGCAGAGTCTACTTGTGATCCTGGATAACTGTGATCAAATGCATCTGGATCCCAAAAACTGACTCTTATGCTGTGGATCCACAGTGTTATCTTCCTCCACCAGTGTTGTAAACATTTGTGGTGCTGCTGTCTGTGTTGGGAGCAATGCTCCAGTTGGGTTGTTGGGCTCATGGTCCATGTGAGCATCCTGAGGAAGGTTTTCATGATGCACAGTTTTCCAAAGCTTGAACATATTGTTGGCATCTCGGCGTCAGTGATATGATTGTCCACAACAACAACGGAAGAATCCATCCTCTTCTCTTGCTACTTCTTGCTTCTCTCCTTTGCCTTGTGGGCTGAGGTTACGATACTTTAGGTGATATGCATGATCATGATGTGTTTTGTTGACATATCTTGGATCAGGTCTATAGTAACAGACTGGCTGGGTGCACATGTATGGCCTGTAGACATTCCAAGATTACAGATGAACAAGAAGTATAAGACTCACCTTGGCATCTCTGCTGAATATTGAGCGAACAAAAAACAGTCTGGAGTGAAAGTGGAAGTAAAGGTGTTAAGCGGTTCTGGGGCATTGATAGACACCAGACCAATCTTGACAGCTGTCAATGACCGATTTTGACATCTGGTTTGGCACAGATAAGGTAGTTATCGCTGTCTTGTCAGATTCATTGTCAAACAGGAGAGTGTGCTTGTTAATGAAGAGAATTCAGTCACCAAATTCAGAAGCCGGGGTGGCAACTTCTGTGCATCTGATCACAGTGCATTGATTGTATGGAGCAGGAGATAGCGGAGATGAGTCATGACTCGGAGCTCTCAGAAGATCTTTATCCCGGCTAGATGTGCCGATATATAACATTGTTGAGGCTCGTCTTGTCTCAATCATTTTCCACCACGACGATTAGCCTCCGTCGCTGCTTGGCAGCTCACTGGGTCTATTTCTTCTGATACTGGATTAAAATAGAATATTTTGTATTCCGATAGACTATAGTAGCACCCGCGCTTATTCCGATCTCGACTTCGTGGCTTCAAAAAGGTAAATTTCGCTACTTGTTCATTCTGGACTGCGTCGGATGAATGATGAATCTGTTTAGAAATGCGCCTCACGTGTCAGCCGCCGATTGTCTCTTCCCGCCAACTTTGTGTCCCTCGTTTCTGCAACTCAATATGCTCACTAGCCTCCTGACTACTCTCGCCCTAGATATCTACGCCATTGCGAAACCGCCGCATTAACTTTTGTAAGCTCTCTTCTCAAAAATGCAGCTCGCTCTGACTCTCATCGAGGATGACGGTCCTTATATATACTCGTTAGTGTTTCCTCGCTGCGACGTCCTTTACTGACCTTTTTGCAGCGATGGCATCATCAAGGGTTTGAAGAATGCGAATGCATCCGCGACATTCTGCGTTAGTATGTATATCCCTTTCACTTCTAACGCTGTTTTGACGAATGCTTAGATGGTGATAACTGTACCACCGATTTATTTTCTATCCAAAACCCGTGTACTAACGTTCCAAATAGGGCCAAGACACGCCTACAACGAAGGCCATCAGCTTTGCTCACATACGTGGGCTCACAAGGATCTGACAACCCTTAACTCACGTCAAAGTAGGTTCCCTTACTTGCTTCTCGAGCTGCATTCTGATGATATATTCTCCAGTCCAGAGGGAAATGCAGCTACTTGATCGTACGATCTTCGTTTATCTCCCAATCGACTCATCTCACGTCTCTCTAGAGGCTTTACAACATATACTCGGTATAACCCCAGCCTTTATGCATCCCCGTATGTCATTGGATTCTCTGTGATGTGGTTACTAACAGCCTCCTGCAGCTTATGGCTATTACAGCAATCTCGTTTGTCAAGAAGCTGGCGCCCGAGGATAAGCGGTCCTTATATGGGATTTCGAGTGTGTTCCGTCTGACCTTTTCTCAATTCAGATTCTGACCAATCCAGTTCTCTCGATTCGGACGGTGCTACCCCGAAACAGAGTCACGGTAACAAGTGCTATGACAAAGTCGTTGCTCAGCATCCCTCAAGCATCCTTGCTCTGAATCACGAAACATACAGTGAGTTTACCGCTCGAGACCTGATGGTGTTGCTCATGGCATGATAGAAACCACCGCAGAGGAGATCGTTCCGCACGCTATTGCTGTACTTCAAGCAGCGGGTTACAAGCTCGTCACTGTCGCATACTGTCTTGGCGTGGAACCTTATCAGAGTGTCATAGAGCCACCAGCATTCGATGTGAGCATTCTCTTGTTTTAGATTTTCGAATTGCTCACGCCTTCTGCTAGTTAAGCTGGACTAAGCTATGTTCGAGTTAGATGGTGAAGGGAGTTCACGACGAGTCATCGCACAGATTACTACCCGACATATCTACCGTCGCCTACGTCTCTTCGAATTTATCCTTTCTATCAACAACATTTATTGTCGGGAATCAGGCACGCCTTCACCATATTATCGGACCCGAAAAGAGTCAACATTTCCTCTAGATCCGAGGGTGACGTGACAGTCCTTGGCTTTCTGATTCCATGTAGTTTGCTCACTGACAATCTGTAGCCTCTCTCCCAGTTCAGAGAACCAAGTTTAAATTTAAACGACGCACTGAGGTACCCTAGAAGTTTCATTTCGGCAGTAATAGCTCAATGGAATTTGCTAAGAACGGCAAGTTGGTTTTGATTCAATGTTTACTGCCTTTGCGAGTGCATAGAGCCAGGATTCTTCTAGTCAAAGATAAGTTATTGTTATACACGTTTTGAAGCTGTGAATTGAAGGTTTCTTATCAGCTAGTGCAGATAAGGAAAGTTGAACGACAGAGATGAAGATGTTGCAAAAGGCTTCGTTGTGAGAAATCAATTGTTCAGCTTGTCAAATCCTGCCACCTCCACCATCTGGCTTCGTTCGAATTCGCCACGAGCAAAGGGACTTATACGCCTTGATACATAAAGGAAGTTTGATTGTAGGCTCGGACTTGACCTTTATGATAGCTCGAAAGCGAATGGTAAGAGGTTCCGACAGTGATCGGGTTATGATAACCGATGCGCTTCAAGTTGCCCGCGCTGGTTGATAGGCTTACGTTCTCCCGTTCCCAACTGGAAATTTTCAACGAGCGTTGTTTCCCTCTCTCCGTCATGGCGAATCTAGCAATGTGAGTTGTTGCCAGCCATGAATCCGTGACTTGTAGCTTGATTTGCAGGTTGTACAAAGAAATAATATTCTCCTCGTTGTTTGGCCCAGACGACTGGATCGCTGACAATATATTTGTTGAGCAGGCATTCGTACGTCCTTACGTCCTGTTCTGTGTCTTTCCGAGTTCTTGCCTAGTGTTCCGATTTTCACTGCTGCGATGCCGAATTCAGCGACCTCCATGGACTGCTCAATCATTCCGAATCCCAACACGCCACATTTTCTGCCGAGAGCAAGGTGAGCTTGGTTCGAACCGATGGCCGTGACGAAGATGACCTGTGTCTCTGCTTCTGATGTTCTGTTGCAAACGAGTTGGACGAGGCTGTCCGAGCGAGCTCACCTGAACCAAGTCCTCAGGCCATAGTTGAGGAAGAGGTAAAGCTTGATGAATCCGACCCATGGCCAAGCAGTGCTCTCGACGATAGTGACTCTGTGGATAACAAGTCTGTCGTCACTCCCACCTGTCCAGATAAGCGAATTAGGCACGCGCGTCTGACTGTGGCAGGTAGTGAGGGAGCTCGTCGAGGGAGGAAACTGCGATGTGGATTAGAGAGACTGCCCTGTTCGTAATACCTCTTGTGTCTTAACCTGCTTCACTCATCGTCTCCAAGAATGCTGCTTGCATCAAGGTAGCTTGCCTCTTTCCTTTGTCTCAATCCGAGTCGTGTCTGATGGCGAGAAAGGAATATCGAAATCCAAACGGGCTCATCTATCACCTTAAGCCTGAGAAAGGTAGTTGTGTCCTCCATGACTCGTCGTTTATTGATTTTTGATACCAGTCTGCATGGACGTGTACCTCAGCTCCCAAAAATGAACTATCCAATATCTCGACGAATAGTCCAGTAACACGTGTATTAGTTTTCCAATTGTTTCTTATGTTCAAGCTGTCAATATACTCTTAAATAATCATTGTATCGTCTATCATCATCTGGCCTAAAGAACTAAGGTGAGGCGACAGCTGTATACGGCTGACTTACCATAAGATTTGCTGCCGTGGCTGTATAGCGCCGGACCGGTGCTACTAAAACCAGACTGATGAATCTAAATACTATCTGTGAGATTCGACAAATTCAACATATGCAGCAGAATTTGGTTGCTTGATACACGCTCGTGCCACATGTTGTAAGATTCCTTGTTCCGGAGAAGTTGATATGAGGATACCTGTTTTAAGCATGTTAACGCGTGAATCTGGAATTGGTGATTCGACGGTGAATGCCGTGCCATCAGTATTATCGTTTTTCGAAGTCAACTTACGGGTTCTTTTCAGTACATGAGTATGTAACCTCCTATCGAGATGAATGCTGTAATGGGAATTCCTGGGAAGGCTCGGCCTCGGGGGTCCCTTTGACTCAGGCTGCCATCGATTAACAGCAAACTACGCACAGGATCAATAGTGATACCAGACAACAATGATTGGTATAGTCTCCAATAATCTCTACATCAATGAAGACCATTCAAAAGTATTATTTACAGACAAAAAACTGTTCGGGATATGCAAATTTTGTAACATTCACACGTGTTTTCCATGAGCTATAGACATGAGTATAGCCCTGTTCAATTACCAAGACACATGTGAGACGCATGTTTGAAATTATCTGTACATGAATAGCAACTTGTATACTCAGGGCATATGTACTACACCTGCTGTTATAATTAAATACATGCATCTAACATGTGTGTCTTACACATTGTACCCTGTTCAATTACCAAGACACAAAACACATGTTAGATGCATGCATTTATTTGTAACACAGTAGATAAGCACTTAGTATTTAAGTCGCATGCCATACAGCACAAAGGTTTATTCCTTGCTTGATTGCTACTTCCTTCACTTTGGACACAGATGCCCACCATTAAAAGATTCAAATGCCCTGAATGCCCAATGCTGCTATGGTCACAGGATAGCAAGGCACACATGGTCTTTTACCATGGCAAACAATATGGCTTGCAAACAAGTAGATTCTCTAAAATGTGCTCTTATACTTATTCTGGCTTTCAGAGGACCAGGTCCTCCTATGCAATCGCAAAGAACAGGGGGTAGAATGCCCATCATGCAACTGTGGACCCTGGCCATCCTTTGGTTCAGTCATTGACCATTATAAAAAGGAGCATGACTCAAAAGTGCAAGCTGCATATTTTCCAGAGGTTGACAACAATTGAGTTCCTCAAAATACTGCTAATTAGACCTTCAGGATGAATCCAAGACAGCAACAAAGCCTGAAAAACCAAAGGTCATTCAGAAGTCAAAACAGAAAAACAAAAAAACAACCAGTGTGTATTCTTCATCTCCACTTACACTTTGATCTGGACTATGATAGGGCTCCTTTCTTCCTTAGCAGAAGATACTGCACTAGGCTATCATGCAGAGCAACATCAGTCTTCTGATTTGAAAAAAAACAAAAAAACAACCAGTGTGTCTTCTTCATCTCCACTTATTCTTTGATCTGTACTATTATAGGGCTCCTTCTTCCTTAGCAGAAGATACTGCACTAGGCTATCATGCAGAGCAGTCTTCCGATCTGGACAATGCTGGACATTTTCCCACTACCTTCGATAATAAGGAGTTCACATTGCCATTGTGTGAGCCTGAGCCTGAGCCTGAGCCTGAGCCTGAAAGTAGCAGTGCTCATGCCCTGACACTGAACCTTCCTTCACCTGAGCCTCTTATGGAGCATGATAGGAGCCTCTCCAAGTCATCAAGTCAGTTTTTTGCACTCTTTAGCAACAGTTCTTAAATTCCAGCAGTATCACTTGATGATCAGGAAAGTCTTTTGAATGAGACTGTCACACTCTCCCTCTTGAGCTTGGAAGACAATCCCTCACAGAAGGCATCTAATCCTACAGAGCTTTTGCCATGGCAGTGTCCTGAATGTGACCTATTCTTCAGCTCATTTGTGGAATGCAAATCTCATTTTGCTGCAATGGCTGAGGAGCAATGGAGGAAGGATCATCGCTATCAGATCCAGCTCAGTTTTACACACCAAAAGAACAAAAATATCTCCTACTTCACTCGACAACCAGATGACCTGTACTTGGAGTGTGGAGGAAAACACTGCAATTCACATTTCCGAACAAAGGAGGATGCCTTAGAGCACTTGCAGCATCTTGTAGGATCAGAAACTGTTTGGCGAGAAATGATATCACCATTGCAGAGGCTCTTTTTTGGCAGTCGCACATGGTGTCAGTTTTGGGGGTGGGCAACAGGTCAGTCTGGCTTCCCTGAGGTTCTCAAGCTGATTTCATTGTAGAGGCCAGGAAATCTGGCCCATAGTAAGCCAGCAAGACACCTCTTTCAGACCCTCCTGTCCAATCCAGCCATTTCGTGGATAGCCAGCCTCCAGTCCGGTATGTTAGCCACTCCAAAGTGGGTAGAATTCTTACCGATGCACCATCTAGACAGCCTAGCAACATATGCGCCCAAGATCTACCGGTACATGTGCTCTACACTTGGCCAGTTGTTCTGAAAATCACCAGCCCTTCGGCCAAATTTTGCACACTCGGTCTTCCCAACTGTCACATTCAACTGTGGCCCAACGACAGAGTGCCTACTCCATGAGGACTAGTATGGCAATGCTCCTGGCCTGTTTTGCATGATAACTGTGCTTGGCTCCTTCAACCCCAAGCTAGGGGGCCGGTTCATTGCCAGAGATCTCAATATTGTGACGGACTTCCCCCCTGGAACCACCATTGCCGTCCCATCCGCATCAGTCACACATGGCAACACACCGGTTGCCAAGGGTACGCGCTACTCTCTCATGCAATATTGTCCTGGTGGTCTCCTGAGGTGGGTGGAGTACAGTTTCAGGCCAGTGAAGTCGATCTTATCAGAGCGGAATGGGAAGTTGCAGCTCCAGGAGTTAGATGGGCCATGTGGGTTACGATGGGAAAGAGCTGTTGGGTTGTTTTCAAAGGAGAAAGAGTTATTTCAAGATTACTGTATGATACACCATATGAAGGCAGACTTGTAATAAGAGCAAACAATTGTCCTCACTTGTTTCATGGAAGCTCCTGACATGGACTTTGAGGCTGCGATAATGCATTGACAATTCTGTGAGCGGCATTTTGGCGACTGGGTCACTGTGACCCAATTCAACCTACTTGAATCGTTTGGGCAAAACCTGTACAACGAGTACGTCTGTATGTACCCCTCACCTACCTGGTGGTTCGATGACCAGGAGACTATGAACCGCAAACGGAGCAATGTGATTGCAGTATGGTTAATATGAGAGGCATGAATTTGCAACTCACTGGTACTTCGACAGAATGCACTGCGATATCTCGAGGCATATGCTGACAGGCAGGAACAAGAATTGGCTCAGTGTATCACTGAGCAACAACAACAGCTCGACCTATCAAATGTACCCTTCATCCTTCAAAAGTTACTGTGGTACACTGCGGAGCAGCGAAGGCCTTTGCAATTGAGTGTTTCTGCGTTGCTGCAATAGGAGGATCATCAGGCTGAGTTGAACCAGTACAGATTGCAACGACTAGGTAAGTTATGTCTTACCGCACCTGAGCCTTGCCGTATCTAACATTGTGCCCCAGTAGGATGTGATGATCATATCAGACAATACTTCCATTCCTACTCTGACACCCTGGCAGCTAAGTATAAAGGCACGTTGGTTGCAGGAGTAGGGGAGATCAAGGGAGGATCAAGCGGCAAGGAAGAGGATGATGAGGACCAGTAGTCGTATGCTCTTTGAATGTAGGCAATCCAATTGGAGAAAGATTCAGCCGCTGCCAAATCGAGTCCACACTCAAACTATATAACAGCTGATTGAAAAAAATAAGTTCCTGATAACACATAGTAAGTCGCAACCTTATTCAAAGCGATTGTCTAACTGTACCGGAGTGTATCTGCCACATTTTCTCACTGATGAGCAGATCCATGAGTATGCAATGGAATACCATGTCATCGCCGAGTACTGGGGAGAACGGCAGTCATTTGACTCACGCATTGTTAAAAAATGGCGTACCAAGTATCCACAGCACTCAGGTGGGTACTACGGTAATGACCAAGGCCTTGCAAACATATGTCTACTGTTAGGTGGATATTGGGCTAATTGGGACCCAGGAAATTGTATCCTGCTTGGTGAAATACTTAGCTGAGATGAAGTCGAAGGTCAAGGTATTAAAGCCACAGCAGAGGGAGGCCGCCATGCCAGAGGAAAGTTACCAGGCGCATCAGAGGAAAATGACGGTGAACCCGGAGGAGCTTAGAGAAAGTCCTTAGAGGAAACCTGATAAGCTAGGGTGATGAACACGTCACAGAAATAAACATACACTTATCCATGTCATCGTCAAAGCAGAAGTCCAGGGGTAGGGCTACCCACAAGCAACCCAGGCTTGAGGTGTTCAATGGCACACAGGCTGACTTCTCCATACCTGTAACAGAATTGCGTTTCCAAAAGGCTACTGTTGGAGTGAAAAATTATCATGTGGATGTATCTTCTTCTCCTGACCTGCTGCCTACGCTTGATGTTGTGTCCAATCCCATCCCAGAAGACATCACACCGTTCTACTTGAATGCTGAAGGTGGCAACTTTGCAGTTGGAGGAGATGAAGCGACTGCCGAGCTGGAGACTATTGCAGATGCAGTAGAGGGTAACAGAAAGGTGCTTTCCTATACATTATTGTTGGTGAGAGTTAACCTGCACAACAGGTAAACGATCGGAAGGACCCAATGGCCAGATGGGTGATGCTCATGCGAAGGACGTACCTGGATGAGCTTTGTCGCCATGATGGTCGAGGAGGCAACCATGCTGCTTGTTTTCGCTGCAATAAGGCTGAACTGCAGTTTGGCTGCACAACCTGCCATACACCGGGCCTATATTGTCAAGAATGCATAGTGTTTGTGCATACTTATCAACCATTGCATCTAATTCATGTATGATGGGGGTTGCTGGATATGACCAAAGCTGACTCGCTGTCTGTAGTATTGGAACGGCGATTTTTTTGAGACCGTCTCACTAAAATCACTTGGTCTGCAAATCCAAGTGGGCCATTCAGATGGACGCCGGTGCCAGTTGGCAATTCCTTGTGACAATTTCGTTATTATGGACCGTCTGTTGATTCATGAAGTTGCATTGGACTTCTGTAAATGTCAACAGGCGGAAGAATGAACAGTTCAGCTATTGCGTTCGCGTTCATTCCCAGCTACAATCGATGAACCACGTACGGCTGCAACATTTGATTGCCTTGACAACCTCCTTGCCCTCAGTTATGAAGGTAAGATAGCGGTATATCAGTACTACTGGGCTATGGAACGAAGCACAGACAATACAGGTTTGAGGCTGGTTAAGGTGAGATTTGTCTGCTAAACTGCTGGTCGGTTGTTGTGGACTTACTGGATTGTAGTCTCATCAAGATGAGCTGCGACGAATGGTCCGTCAGTGGAGACATCTGTTGATGCTGAAGCGCACGGGGATCGGACATCAGACTGGCTCATTAGCCAATCTTCCGGAAGGCACTTGCTGCTGTCCTCACCCCGGAATTAACCTACTGTCGGACTGGGAGAATACTGCTGAGGAGCAAAGGTACATAGCCTATATGCCATGGTACGATTGCTGATGTTGACAGCTGGCTTTATTGTCTTTTCCTCAATATGGACTGCAACTTCAAGACAAGGGGGCACCGGGCCAAGAATCCTGTACCAGACATCGGTAGGTAGGTCTGCCATTGGAGGTCTTAAAAATTTAGTTGACACCCTACTTTTTTCTGATTAAATGGTTCGATTTAGCTTCAAAGCCCTTGAGACAGCATTGAAGGCCCTCCAACAACTGTTTCTCCCAGTGAAATAGCTTCAATTTAACTCAAATTCCACCCTGAGTCACATGATGGTATGCAGTACTATGCACGTGCCAGGATGACAGCTAAGATGTGAGTTGCACATACAGACAAGATGAGAGTAGATTAGATACTACATTACATTGTTTCATATATGAATAACCCATATCCTATCATGGAAAGCTGGATATGGAGGTGTTCTTGCCTAAAAAGGCAATACACGTGACCTTGTGGTAGGTAGGTCCAGCCAGAAGGTCGTTAAAAAATTAGTCGACGTGCGGTACTCAATTATATTTCTGGTACCCCCTTGCTTCAAGATTCAGTGCAAAAATGTCTCCTCAATGGATAAAGACCCCCCTTTGTGTGACAGCCAGGGATATCTTACTCGTGATGCTCCATATCGTGAGCATTTGGCAAAGAACAAGCGCGTAGTCTAAGAGGTGCGGTATTGTTGCTTTAGAAACCGCTTGCCTTATCAATCTCTTTAGCCAAGCAAATGTGTTGCCCACGACGCAGTGAACAGTGCTGATACTAGAGACAGCCGCAGACTGGAGACAACAGGCATTGGCAAGGTGGATTGTTCAAGGCACGACATGCCTTGTTCTATGGGTCCTTTGCAGAAAGGTGAACAGTGCGTACTCTAATGCAACATTTATATCAAAGCCTTACTGCCATGTAGTTACCTGAACATGGACTGGTTGCTTTGGGACAGTATTCGTCGAATAACACTCACATGGATAGTCCTCTCGTACGACATCGCTTGCCAATACAGTGCCAACTTTTGGGACCATATGTGGGGTTACTTTGGTGGCGGACCGTGGAGGTTTGCTTTGGAGGAGGAACGCTTGGGATTCAGCTGGCTAATTCCCAAATTTCATTTGCCAGCACACATTCAGGCTTGTTGGGCTCTTTTCAACTTTAACTATGCAAAGTGGACAGGTCATACCGATGGCGAAGGTGTGGAAAGACGCTGGCCTGGATTGAATGCCTTAGCAAAGATGGGGAAGGAGATGGGTCCAGGCACCTGGCGAGATTTGCTTGAGGACCATATCAGTGCAGAAAATTGGCAGAAGGTAACAGGATTTGGTACGTGGATGATCTTGCTCATGTAACAAAGTGGGCTAATGGCCTAGCAGGACATTTACTACTTACACGTTTTCATCAGGCGATTCAAGAACGAAAGACCCACCTTGAGCAATTTGAACAGTTCGCAAGCTTGATAGAGGCATCAACGCTAGAGGAATGGAACAAGGATGTCGAGAAGTGGGAGGAGGATCTGCAGGGGTATCTGATGGTGAAAAAGTCTTCTCCTTACTCGCAGCGAGTGAAGGGTGCGTTTATTGTCTGTTAATCGGCAGCACAAGTTAATCCTATACTATGTAGCTGCTACCAAAGCATCAGTAACCCTCCAACTGGCTGAACGAGATGCTGCAGCTTCACAAGACGATGGTGAGGTCCATTCGTCTGTGTCTCCAAGTGTTATGGTGGTGATGGGTCTTGAGCTAGAGGAGCTTCAGTAAGTGTGGCTGTAATGCAGACTATCGATACTGAGCTGTTACAAGGCAACATCTTGAAGAAGACAGTAAAGACTTAGGTCTACATGCGACGAGACAGAGTGTCAGAACGTTGGATGATTTGTGCTCGCTGAGCATCTGTCGCATGTAGACCTAAGTCTTTACTGTCTTCTTCAAGACGTTGCCTTGTAACAGCTCAG
>QLOY01005685.1:0-11335 GCA_003313965.1 Megacollybia marginata
GATCTGGCCTCTTGAACGACTGGGATATGTCTAGACATATTGACGATCTGAAAAATGGACCATCCCAACATGAACGAACTGTGAGTTTCTGGTTTGTATCCAATGACTTGGCTGACGTTGTTAGGGTACGTGGGAATACATGTCCGCACGCCTCCTCGCCAACCCATGGAAAGTCCATGAAGTTCAAGATGACATGGAATCGTTCATCCACGTCCAAATGTATCATTGTCTCCGATACAGTCAACACACACTTTCTGACTCTCAGTCTCCGTCGCGTTTGAGCTTGAAAGACCTGATGGAGCGCATTTATCACTCGTACACATACACCGACAATGGGTTTGCAACAGGTGGTGACACCAAGCATCGTCTCTTTCATGGTCCGAATAGCATTTTAGGAGAAGGATTCAGCTTTACAGCATCGCCTCTGATTACGTGGTTTGTGTTGTGTGCCGAGGCTGCGTCCGAATGGCTGTTCACGATGGAGAAATCTTTGGGTAGAACGAAGCCAGCCACAGATAAGCTTGCACTTCGGAACCACGATGCCTTGATCGAGATTTGGAGAGAAACTGCAAAGCATTTGGACTGGCCTGAAGGTGACAAAGCCATCGACCAGGTACCAAACCTAGGCCAAAAGTGTGCCAGTGGATCCAAACGCAAAGCTGGGACCGACACTCAGACGAACAGGCGGAAGAGGAGCAAGGGCAACACGGGATCTGCCATTCAGCGTACTGTGAGCTCGTTGCAACAGATTGACGAATGATAATAGATTTCAATGACGACAAAGCTTCTGTATTTACCATAGATAGGACCGTAGACTGATGTGCAAAATGGTTGCTTTCACTTGCCGGTTTTTAACCTTGGGATGAAGATGATTACTGGGGTATTCTTTCAATCCCGATTCCAGTTTTTGTCACTCGTATTCGTCCTAATATATGTCATCACCCACCATCGAAAATCACTGGCCACATTAGGAAGCGTCCCTCCTCCGCCATCTCCGCCTTCACTGATACTTCCTTCCTTCCTGATGGAATCAGTATTACTATGAGTATAATGCGCATTCAAGTGCCAGCAGGAACGGATACACAGGATGTACTGATATCGTACAGTTTCACGGCTAGATAAGCTGCAAAGTCGTCACTCGGAACAGCAGGGCCAAACGAATCCGAATCATTCTCCATTTTCTCCATATGATCGGCTGCCCCAGACATATGTGCAAGTTTGCAACACGCTGCATGAATACTTAGGTAGGTTGGTGAAGGTAGCGGCAAGTCAGGTCGTGAAGATCGGAACTCGACTTCGCGTGAGATCTTCATTCCATCAAACACTGTGCGCTCCCTTGATGTTCCAATTTTGTAACGATTGGGAATACTCTAACATGATCACAAAGTCTGAACAGAATAAATGGGAGATACGCACCGTTGGCTCCAACCACAACTTCAAAAGGTCGAAGAGCATGTGAATTGCATGATCTAGGGTCAAGATATTTGTCAAGGAGTATATATTCTGGCCTGCGAGTTCTTCCTGAATATTTGCGTAACCAAATGCCTTAATAGTTGCCCAAAAATTGTCGGTATAATGACGCTTGAGAAAAAGAAACTACCATTTGAATCAGGGCGAGAGTAGTCGGACAATACCTTGGCTTCATTGTCCAACCCGTCGTTCGTTGACTCGGAAAAAATATGACAACACTCTGTCGCAGCGGCTTTCAAAGAATTTTCCACCACCTCTTCCAGCAGTTGATCGTTCTTGTCCATGGAGCTCATATCCACAGACCCAGATAACATGCAACAAAAATTATCACGAATCAATGCCTGGGTACTAATATCAGGAGAGGCTTTATAAAAAGGCAATACTAGCATTGTCTTTGGCCTGTTGATGGTCTGTCGGGGTGGAGACTAGCTGCGTTTTGATCATTTCTTGGATGGTGTTGAAGGACGGGCGGGACTGGTGGGAGGAGGCAGGCGTTCGACCCTTGTTGCGACGGACTTGCAGATGAGGTCTGTTGATGGAGAGGCATACAGATAGAACAACTTACACGAACGAATGAAATTCTGCTCGTAGAACATGCCGAGCTTAACTAGAGACTCTTCGTCTGTGCAAGAAACAATTGATTTAGCGACGTGGGTCTTGGCTGTATCCAATAGGCCAACTGAGAACAAGTGCCCAAGAATTCTGATGTGTACGAGCTGTTTCTCCAAGATAGCCTTCGGGGCGGCGGCCAAGCAACTGCCAATTTTGTGTATGATGTCCTTCTCCACTCTACGACATATTTGGTACGCGTTGACATACGTTGGGTTTGCATGTGTATAGGCATCGTCAAGTTCCACTGGCATTGTTGTGTGCGCGCGAGTTGAATGTTGAGAATGAAAAATTGAGATGTCACGTGTGACGGCGACGCAGGATAGACCGTCTGGACGGGGACTATACCTCAGCTGGCAGCTCGAGCTCATCAGTCGCGTGCTAATCAAAGCATTCGCCTTCCCTCAATCGTAAATGCAATGCACCCACAGCGAGAAGATGAAGATACTGCCAGAACGTGAAATAAGCCGTGAGTATTGCAGTTTTGCGTTGGTATTCTCTACTCAAATCGTTCTGAGTCAGATGGCTTCATTCAGGCCCAGCCACGAACACCTAGACCCGTACGTCTCTATACCGATTCTTGTCAGCCAGCCGACACTAACCTTGGGAAAGCCCAGCCCATAGAATCAACCTTTCGAGCCGGATATCATTCGGTTTCTTCGGTCCCATTTGACAGGACTAATACTTTTTCGTTGCCCATCTTCCTCCTCGTCTCTATACAGAGGCTGTAGACTCATCCTGCAACTCTACCTGCAAGTGGTACCGATGCTAGCATTCAGGTTTTGACGTTCTACGATTCAAAGGAAAAATTGAACCAAGTCCAGCACCTACGTGTCTTGGTCTGGATTGCCAGTGTCGACAGAGTTGATTAGGGCTTGATGTTGTAAGTCTCGTCTTGTCTTTTCCTGCTCCCTTTATGTTCCTTGCCTTCTTTTGTCTTTCGGGTGAATGGCTACTTGATTATTGATTACCAGCAGGTAGACGACCAACTGTTGCACATCCTGTTTTCCATATTATCCCTCACAAATACCACAACAACAAGACATTCATTCTCCATGTCAGTACCCGACTTTGAAATGCACCTGTGGTCCAACGTTCAGCGCCTGAAGGAGTTTTCCGTCTGGAAGCATAGATGGTTTGAAAAAATGTCTCGGATACTTAAGCTTACGGTTCTAGTGGAGACCTACGAGTGTTCACTGGAAGCTTTTCACCCGCTGACGCACTTGTAACATGCAATAGAGAGATAATATCGACGTGTAATATCCAGTGGGATGGCATTGGAGAGGGATGCGGAGGATAAGATCGTTCAAGTTGCTCTCCCAAAACAGGGGCACCAGCAATACCCTTGATACTGACATCCTATGACATCTTCAGACCGAAATACATCCAGCATTTGACGTTTTTCTCTCCCTATATCCTCTCCGTCTTGCGTCCCAAAATGGTTACCAAGCGCCAGCCGCCCAGTGGGTAGCATCCTTCGGCAAAGAAATCCTAGATGTCGTACCTCCCTGATATTGTTGTTTGCCAGAGCATCAGCCGTTCTGCTCTCATAGGGCATGCGGCCGTGAATCGCATCCTACGCTGCTCTACTAACGATCCTCGCAACAAGCCTCAGTGATTGAGTAGGATGTCGTCGAAAGGAGGGACAAGATCGTTGCCTGACTGAAGAAAAGGCAGTGGAGAATTCCTCAAACAGTCTCTTATTCGCTTCTTTGCATCAACGTCTCGGAAAATCACAATGCATCCAACATCCAGCATCTCTTTTCATTCACCCTCCTGTCGTGCCATCTGAATTTACAGCTCTGTAAGTACCACTCGTTCTGCGTTCCAATGTATCCAATGCGTTGCAGACACAACCCTTCAGGTACGGTGCACGATATGTGATTTGAAGAAGAGACTGGGAACCAAAGCCCGTGGCTGTTCAGCGGCCAATGGAGTGTCTACAATAGCACGGAAAGACATCCATCAGAGAATTTCTTGAAGACGTCGGAGACGGGGCGTTCAAGACTGCGATGGATGACCAGGAGATTGATCTTTTGGAAGATCTGCTACTCAAAATGTTGCGGTATGAGCCGGAGGATCGTATCAGCATGCGAGAGGCCAAGGAGCATCCAGTTCGTGTATACAGAATAAATTCATCTCTGTCTGGGGTCAAGTTGAAATCTGCGGACACAACCAGGTAATCATCGATCATCCCCTGCTCTCGACGTCTCAAACGCGCATTCAAAACGCCTTCGTGGTTGCACAGTTCTCCAGTTCTCGCTTACCATCGTCGAAGCGCCAGGGAGCCCCAGTGTACGAAAAAGGGGATCATGCCATGGAGATCTATCACGCGCAGATGAGCTCCGGGCTGGGGATTGCCTGTCGACCAAATGGCATAGCTCCGCCTTCTCTATTCATCGTGATTTCGTTTTGACACCATTGACAATACTGTCCCCTATTTGCTTCATGAGATTGTAAGAGGCAGCACGACCATCCCTGTAGAGACTTGCAGTACTGTGTAGTATTACATTGTTGTGAAACAGCGATATATTACAAGCATCGACATTGTCATCGGAAACCGGCGAAGATCCTGACTTCTTTCGCTATGGCATTGACAATTGTCTACAGCATTCGAATACAGCTTTCGTCGCCTCGCATCTATTATCAACTTGCACCTGTCTCCCTCTATGTTGGATAATAGCGTCTTAAGGAGGAGGAAACCAGTTGAAGAGCTCGACGTGGCCAAGCGTAAGTTGACGTCTTATCGTGGTAGAATGCAGAGATTAAATTGGTTGCAATAGTCACTCTCGATATCCAGCTTCGGTATGCATGTAGAAGAGGCAATGTAGACGATGTCTGGCGCTATATCCGTGAAGGGGCAGATGTGAATATGCGGCAACTTGGTAGTGGTTGGGCACCAATCCATTTTGCGTGCGAGTTGCGAACCTCAGATGTTCTTGCCATTCTGCTCGAGAATGGTGCAGATCCCAATCTGCTGGCAGACGACGGTTCCCGTGCACTCAACATCGCCTGTCGCAATGGTGCTGAAGGTAGCAAGGACATGGTACAGATGTTGTTGGCGCTTGGCGTAGATCCAAATGCCTCTGATGTCAATCCGAACCGTTCGAAGGCTCATCCTCTTCACATTGCGCTTTCTAAAGGCAAGGGGAAGATCGTCCGAATGCTGGTAGAGCACGGAGCAGACACAAATGCCTTGGATAGCGATGGAATGGCTCCCCTTCATCGCGCATGCGATTCACAAAATACGGCTGTTGTTGCAGTTCTGCTCGAACACGGGGCTAATGTCAACTTGCCGACAAGAGATGGTGTTTGTCCTCTTTACATTGCACTTTCTAAAGGCAAAAAGCAGATCGTACAGATGTTGTTGAAGCACGGAGCAGACACAAATGCCTTGAATAGCGATGGAATGGCCCCCCTTCATCGCGCATGCTATTCACAAAATACGGCTGTTGTTGCAGTTCTGCTTGAACACGGGGCTGATGTCAATTTGCCAACAAGAGATGGTGTTTGTCCTCTTTACATTGCATTTTCTAAAGGCGAGGAAGAGATTGTACAGATGTTGTTGGAGCATGGAGCAGACACGAGTACCCTCGACAAAATCGGGATAGCTCTCCTTCATCATGCATGCTATTCACAAAATACAGCTGCTGTTGCAGTTCTGCTCGAACACGGGGCTAATGTCAACTTGCCGACAAGAGATGGTGTTCGTCCTCTTTACATTGCACTTTCTAAAGGCAAAAAGGAGATCGTACAGATGTTGTTGAAGCACGGAGCAGACATACAGATGTTGGTGAAGCATGGATCAGACGTGAATACCTTTGACAGTGATGGGATGGCTCCTCTTCACCATGCATGCAATTTACAGAATGTAGCCATTGTTGCGGTTCTATTGGAACACGCGGCCAATGTCAATTTGCCAACCAGAGATGGCATTCATCCTCTTCACATTGCCTCTTCCAAAGGCGGGGAGATTGTACAGATGTTGTTAAAGCACGGGGCAGATGCGCACTTGAATGCCCTCGATAACAAGGGACTGGCTCCCCTTCATCACGCATGCGATTCACAAAATGCAGCTATCATTGCAGCTCTACTCGAACGCGGGGCTAATGTCAATTTGCCAACCAGAGATGGTGCTTATCCTCTTCACGTTGCGCTTTCTCAAGGCAAGGAGGAGATTGTTCAGATGCTGTTGAAGCACATAGCAGATACGAATACCCTCAACAAGAACGGGATAGCTCCCCTTCACCACGCATGCGATTCACAAAATGCAGCTATTGTTGCAGTTCTACTCGAACACGGCGCTGATGTCAATTTGCCAACCAGAGATGGTGTTCATCCTCTTCACATTGCGCTTTCTAAAGGCAAGGAGGAGATTGTACGAATGTTGGTAGAGCATGGAGCAGATGTAAACGCAATACGGCAAATGGATGGCAGTACTCCCCTTCACATCGCCTGCCTTCCGAATCGCTATCGTGGTCGCACAAAATTGATAGACCTGCTTCTCAATCAGCAAGCGAATGTCAATGTACCAGATTCTTCGGGCCTTACACCTCTTCATGTAGCTTTGTCCTCCTATCATGATGATTGGCGGACTGATTTGAACCATTTGATTCGCACCATAGAGTCATTTTTAAAACACGGTGCAGACGTTAACGCATGCTAGTGAGGACGTTCCTCTTGTCAAAATGATAATGAATACTAATTTGTCTTTATTGTAGTCATCCTCCGCTGTCGAATTCAGGTCACGGACCAAGCTACGGCAATCCTGTAACCACACCGCTCCACTTTGCGACACTCAAGCACAATATAAAACTCGCTGAACTCCTGTTGTCATATGGTGCTTCTCCTGCAACGCCAGATGGTCAAGGACAAACCCCGTTGCAGCTGGCACAAAAGCTTGGCTTCCAAAAAATTGTAGAATTGCTAGAAAATCACATTATTCTTGTTAACGATGACAAGGACTCTGCCGAAACCCTGGTCGGTGATTCTGGTGCGCATTTTCCTTCTAATACTCTCCAAACGCGTTACCATGTATGCAGAGAATGAATTCCACTCTGACAATTTTGATTGGAGAAAGCTATCTCCGTACGACCCCTACTTCCAGCAGGATCCAGCTGCACTGGGAAGTCCCCTTCCTGTCCATTCTATCCCTGAAGTAGATCGCGCTCGAAGTTACATCGGAAACGGGATCAAACGGACCGTTGCAATCTTCACCCCACTCGAGCCATTGGAAAGTGTACAAGTCGATTCCGAGTTCGAGCATATTCGCGACCGTCTTACGCAAGAATGGCAGCAGATCAGCACATGGATCATTGGTATCATTGGTATCGATATCGCAGCCTACGCTCTGAGCCCTGATTCCCTTTTCCAAGTCTCGCGAATCGGCAAAGTTGCTATTGGGGCCAGCGGATTGACCATCAGCATAGCAGCACTGTGCGATTTGTATCTTCTCTCCCGCTTCTCGTCATTGGAACCACTTCAATTCAAGGCTGCTGCGACCGATCTGTATGATTCATTTGTCTGTTTTGCTATTCTCGCTCGCGTACCTCGTGCTTTTGTCGTGATTTCTATGGGTTTTCTGGCTACCCTTTTGATAGAGGTGGCCTATCGACTATCTCCGTCAATGACTCTGATCGTGGGGCTTGTGGCTGGGGCTGTGCTCTTCTTGCAGTACATCGGTATGGTGGTAGAGTGGATCGTGTGGATCGTCGTCTTCTTAACTCTTCGTTTCTCGCAAATGGTCAAAGCTGCTTGTCAATGGTTGGTCTCCAGTTCCCAGAGGGTTTTCCACCGGCGGCTGCCGGTGGCTCCCTAGAGGTTAACGTTGACTGGTAATTAATATTGCTAGTGGCTCGCGAGTCGGATGCCCTGGCTGGTTGAAACGGATGGCATGATGCATGCTGAATCTGAGTAGAATATATCTACTTACTGTGTATTAGAGACATTAATCTGTCTGAGCATAGAGTGTTCCCTAGATGAAAGACACGCTGCTAACGAATGCGTCGCTGAGGGTCATGTGCTGATCAAACAGTGAAACACTCGAACGAGTTCGTCTTATAGGTAACACACTCTTACAGCTACTGTACAGTCCATTTCCTCACTGTCGATGCATTGCATTGAGGGTCCGTCTATCCAAGGCTCTCGTATGTATCTTTTATTTCGCGTTCAAACGGTCCAGTTAGTGGAACGTTAATGTTTTGCTAGTTGTAGCTTACGCTGTCTTGATCCTCCTCTTAGCAATGCTGTTGAGCAAGCGTTTAGCAGAAGCTACTTATAGCTAGAGGGACGATACTGAACCAAGCGGTGAGTATTGCATTTTGCGTTAGTATCCTTTGCTCAGATCGTTCTGGGTCAGATGGCTTCGTTCAGGCCCAGCCACAAACATCTAGACCGTACGTCTCTATATTGATTCTTTGAGTCAGCCGACGCCAGCCTTGGGAAAGCCCAGCCCACAGAATCAATAGCCTTTCAAGTTTCGAGCCGGATTTTCATTTGACAGAACTATATTTTTTTGTTGCCCACCTTCCTCCCCGTCTCTATACAGAGCCTGTAGACTCATCTTGCAACTCTACCTGCAAGTGGTACCGATGCTAACATTCAGGTTTTGACGTGCTACGATTCAAAGGAAAAATCGAACTAAATCCAACACCTACGTGTCTTGGTCTGGATTGTCGACAGGGTCGCACATCCTGTTTTCCATAACATCCCTCACAAACCACAACGACAAGAAGACATTCATTCTTCATGTCGTAATCCGACTTCGAAATGCACCTGTGGTCCAATGTTCAGCGCCTGAAGAAGTTTTCTGTCTGGACGCATTATCTGATGGTTTGGAAAAACGTCTCAGATATTTATGGTTCCAGCGGAGACCTACGAGTGCTCACTGGAAGCTTTCCACCCGCTGACGCACTTGAAACATGCAATAGAGAGATAACATCGACGTGGGATGGCATTGGATAGGGATGCGGAGGGCAAGATCGTTCAAGTTGCTCTCCCAGAACAGGGACACCGCCACACCAGCAATACCCTTTATACTGACATCCTATGACATCTCTAGGCCGAAATACAACATTCGCTCCCTATATCCTCTCCGTCGTTATTGACGAATTTCTCGCTCCATCTTGCACCCACAATGGTTACCAAGCACCAGCCGCTCTTCTGAATAGTTCGTGGGGAGCATCCTTCGGTGAAGAAATCCTAGATGCCGTACCTCCCTGATGCTGTTATTCGCCAGAGCATCAGCTGTTCCACTCTCATAGGACATGCAGCCGTGAATCGTATCCTCTGCTAATGATCCTCGCAACAAGCATCAGTGAGTGATTGTGTACGGTGTCGTCAAAAGCGGGATGATGCTTGAGGGACAAGATCGTTGCTTTTCCGAAGAAAAGGCAGTGGAGAGTTCCTCAAACAGGCTTCTTTCCATCAATCCCATATCCTATCCCCACCAGGAACATACCAACCTTACCAGTTCCAAACTCCCCCCCAATCAGGTGGACAAGGTACAACATACCCCATCTCATGCAACTTTCAACTCCTCCAACCAGCTTCCCAACCCCAATCCCGGATTCTACGGACATACCCCTCATCGTCCCTCAGAAGACGGCACCAGCACGACATCACACTCAACCTCCCTTCCCCCATTGATGTATGCCCATAATGAAAACAGATCCAGACAGCATATCCGAATTAAAGAAACGTCAACAAGAAGCTGTTGCGAATCATAATGCCAGACTCGAACTAGGTGGTGTTACATAGGATCGTTCAACATATGGAGTTCGGAATGCACCCCGTCGAGTTGCCGCCTGTGTATTCTGCGGCCTAAGTGAGGTTGGAAGGGGTTTTTACTGACTAGGCTTTATTAAGCTTTATTATTTATTTATTTTCGTTATCGTTTACCACTTCATTCCCTTTAGATACCGCAGCTGTTGTTTTGTGGTTGGTTCTTATATTAAGTATCCAAGCAAATCCCAAGTTACGAGAGGAACTTACGTATACTGAACAGTTGATCTGCCTAGTTGAGAATGATGTAAGCATCCCTTCTCTGCTCTCAACGTTTGTTACATTGGTGCGAACCTGCGATACAAGTATCGGACATTGTCGTCGGAAATCGGTGGGACACCCTATGATTAGATCACATGACAATTCCTTTCGTGAACTGTTTCCAATGCGGCGGTATGTACCTGTGGCTCTCCCTTACATGGAGGACTTGGAGAAATATTGTTCTGACGGTTTCCACCCTGTCTCCATTAACAATGTCTTCGCGGACGGTCGCTATAAAGTCTTGCACAAGCTGGGGTCTGGTGGCTTTTCCACAGTGTGGCTCGTTCGCGATCAGACGAACTCCACCCTCATGTCCCTAAAGATCCTCACCGCGGCGCTATCTTCTCAAACAGAGCAGAACATTCCCGACTTACAAATACCCCTTTTTCTGGAGAAAAACTTGCGTACTGCTAACCATTCCTTAGCTCGTCATCTCCAAACCGTCACAGATCACTTCACTGTGCAAGGACCCAACGGAACACATCTCTGCTTAATCTCGCCACTTGCTGGGCCAAGCTTGCGGTTTATGCTTTATGAAGCAGACATACGATTTCCAGCAGACCTTGCACGCAAACTTGCGAAGCAACTCGCCGATGCCATAGAGTCTATGCATTCCACTGGTATCGTGCACGGGGATCTCACCCCATCAAATGTTCTTTTCGCCGTTGATGATATAGTGAGGACGTGGTCAGACTCTGAGATCACTCAGTTTCTGGGTGAGCCCGAAAAATGGTCTGTCGATCCGGTCGATGGCTCTACACCCCTTCCGTCTGCACCAGAGCACGTTATTGAACCTGCTGACACTAGCGTTCTCTTTTCCATGTCACTTCTGCAAGAAAATGTTAAAATCATCGATTTTGGGCAGTCGTTCTTTGTCAAGCATCCTCCCGACGGCTACCAGCCTGCTACCGTTGACCAATACATGGCACCGGAGACGCGATTCGAGTCCAGAGTTGGTATCGCATCTGACGTCTGGGCGTTTGCATGCATCATTTATGAAATCCGAACCGGCACGCCATTTTTCGACGATTTCCTGATTCCGATGCAGCTTGTTGAGCTTCTAGGGAAATTTCCGGACCGTTGGTGGACCCAGTATGAGATGCGCGATATGTGGTTTGAAGAAGAGACTGGGCAACCAAAGCCCGTGGCCGTTCAGCGGGCCAATGGAGCGTCTACAATAGCACGGAAGACACCCATCAGAGAATTTCTTGAA
>QLOY01005691.1:0-11499 GCA_003313965.1 Megacollybia marginata
GAAGAACATTCGAGCTCTGTTCCGCTCCGCTTGCTAAAATTGGTTCAAGAGAGTGCATACCAAGTCTAATTCGAGACCAGGAATGTTGTTGACGCGTTGACCCTTTCCCAGCCTACTTGGCTTGGTAGGTTGGTGGAAGCTGGTGGAAGCTGGTAGAGATTTACTTACATGTTGTGTGCTGTTGTGTGATGTTAGGTGCGACTCTGTGCGACTCACACCTATATTCAATGTTCAACTGTAGTCATCCAAAATTCGATGCTCATTCTAATGGGACCCAAAACGTTGTGCCGAATACTGGACCGAATACAGCGTCTATAACGCCGTTCCAAAGTTCAGCACTTCCTTTCAAGGGAAAGGAAAGTCCTATTTCGTCTTGGCAACTCTGTAACATCTACTCTCGCCAGTGTCTCTCCTGTCATTCAGTGCTTTCTACCCGGTCTTCTGCTGAATCTACTCGTTGTCTCTCTCTCTCTAGCTATTTGCAATGCTTCTGACTGTGACGCTACTCTCCGATGTTTTGTACCACGTCTTTGGACTCCAATACACTTCGGTAACGTCTTAAAACCTGCATATTTTTCCTCTCGTGTACGTCTTCCAAGGACCAAACAAGAACCAAAGTTTCCAAAAGTTTCGGCGGTCTACATTGATCTCCACCTTGCTGCTTTTGGAAGAGACGTACAACTCTCTCAGTACTCTTTGCCATGATGTGTCCTCTGCCTCGATGATCTCTGGTTCAATTTGTGGTGCTCTTTATACATATGCTGTTCGCCGACTGTCAAATGACACCGGCGGTTCGACTGAACCAATTCCATCGTACTCAAAAAGAATTACCATCTGCGTTTGAACGGAGCCTCGACATACCTGCCCTCAGATGCGTTTCAATCGCAGAAATTATGTGGCCGGGATAAATTGCGCTGCTATATTTGTCATGATCTCCTTTCCACCTAATCATCTAATTACATATTGACGCACCACTTTTCTGATACTCGGTGACCGGGGGAAATCAACACGGTATCATCCATGGTGTCTTTCCCCGATGTGTTTTTTGTACTCAGACCAGCCCTGTCGGCAGATGATCGATGATCTCCCAAAGCTTCTCGTGCAGATACAACACCTTCCAAGCGGCAAGTATGACCTTCCAACTCGAATCACACGTCTTGTAGAGCGTGTCTTAATCCCTTCGGGCTCGCTGGCCAAAACTGAGACTTGAGGGAATATGACGGATAGACTGATGGATTCTTTTTTTCTTACCGGCATTGCACCATGCCACCACGTTGAGATCCCAAGATCAATTCCACCCGATGGGCCTGAGAAGTGTTTGACAACGACGTGATTGCGTGTATGGAAGAATCGTGATTGTTGGCGATGTATAATCACTCCTTACACAAGCTGTCCACTGTCCATCCTTCATCCCGATGGGGATTCCAGTTTGTTCGACAAAACGACGATGTGGTACGACGTGCAAGATGTACAAAATGGATTCCATCGAGAGCAACGATACGAAGAAATATTTCGACAACGACATTCAAATAGTCAACTGCCACAAATTTATTGGGTAGAGCGTCAACGGTGCTATACCGACGTACCCTTAGCAGCGACCATTTCACCACGACTTCCTTAACACGTTTCTCCAATCCCTCTTTACAGACCTCGCAAACCAAACTATCGCCCAATGATAGAAGAGTGGTGGATATAGCCTCAGTTGACAAGTCTAGCGTCATTACTAGTAAGTCATGTATTAAACCGACAATCGCATACCGGGTCGTGCATCCCACGCCAAAGAAGCTGCAGCAAGACCCCACGCTCTAGTCAACCGTCTCTGTTCTACAAAATCGCAAGTAAGCATCTCAGGATGAGGATACGGAGGGATCAGGAGCATAGCTTTCAATTCCTCTGTTCTGAAGATGTGAAGTTTGACAAGTCGATTGAGGTATACAGGGCCGATACGTGAGGCTAGTTCGTCTGTTAGACTAGATAGTCGGAAGGAAAGGAGATGGGAGGATGTAGGTACCGCTAGGTCTTCTAGTTCGAACGAAGCGGCTAGTGCGTAGATTTCGATGGGATAGAGCGGGGAATAAGATAAGAGGGCCGTATGAAGAGGCTTTGAGGCCTTGATAAGAAGCTGAGGATCAAGACCGTATACAGCCAGCCTTTGTACCGCCGCTGTGAGTACCGGAAGCGACGGTGAGTGTTCAGCTAACGATATCTCGTACAAGGCGTGTAAGATGATGTTTAGGACATTGGATGATTCGGGGATGTAGATCATCTGGTCATCTGAAAGATTAGGCGGGATGTGAGCGCCAAATCGGTTTGTTGAATGTCCTAAAAGCACTGCTGAGGATACGTAGAAGAATACAGAATCTGAAGATTGCAAAGTGAGGTCCTCTGGCTCTTGGACGAGCCCGGCGCCGCGGAAAAACCTCGTCGAGACGGATATTGTGAGCTCGATGTTCTGGTCTGAATAGTCAGCCATTGGATGTTGTTTCAGAGGCGACCTCGAGGCTCTATGTCAGTAATTATCGATTTCCAAGGCTGACCAACCCAAGAGACGTCTGTACGATTGGAGCCTATAAAGGTACTACCAATCTTCTCCGAAGGAACCATGCAACTGGGCTAAGGAAGCCTCGACTGCCGAACGACAGTTAATTGACAGTTAATACTTCCGTCACCTGTGTGACAGTCACACACTCAACGTAAGTGATGGTGGAAAGGGTATGTACCAAACTGCCGGTGTGATCTAGTAAGTTGTGTGGTTGACGGAGACTATGACTGACGAGTGTGCCGGCTGGAAGTGCAGCTCCTCACTGGCATGCTCTTGGGTGGAATTCGTGAAGAACATTCGAGCTCGACAACCTGTTCTGGGTATAAGTGCATGACCGGGATCATCTTCGCGGATATATGAATCGATACGGGGATCTCTTCTGCAACTCTTCTGTCCAAAGTAAGTATAGCTCACGTGTCCGCGTCTGGGACTGACGTCAGACCTTGTCATCCACCTCTCTTTTCGTGACTTATCACAGTATCAGATTCAAAACAATCGACATGCTACCACTTCAGAGACGCTTCATTCAGAGAGCCTCCCAATCGCGTATTCCCGCATTGAGAGCATGGTAAGCTTCCAACACAACAAAGACGATCTCACAATTCACGTACCGCAGGTACTCTAGGTGATTCCGAGTTACTTTCAGTCGTACAGTATAGCTCAATTTGGCCCGTCCGAAGCACTATGCACGATAACGATCCCGAGATTCTCGAGCTAGAAAAGAAACGGAATCTGACCAAGATACAACACAGAACTTCCACACCTCATGAAGACGCTCCCGGCTGGAATGAGCACATTGCTACGACTTCAGAAGCATCTGTCAAGGTGAGAAGACCTGAAGGAAGAAAAATGACTTTGATACTGACTTACGCCAGGCAGACCGTGTTACGTTGTCCTCGACCCAAGAAATGCAACAGAAAACCGTCAAGTACGTGCACAGCAGACATTCTGCTGTGACTGAGGACGAGTCGACTGTATCAGGACATGAGGCTGAAAAGGTGCCCGGTCCTCTGGGCTCTGCCCCAGCAAACGAAGGAAAAAAGAAAGATTAAACTAGTCTGCGTACTTAGCATAACAGTTTCAGAATTAGGCAACCAAAAGTGATATGACGATTGCTATGACGGAGTACGCTCCGGCGGCTCCGCGGAGACTGTTAACTGAGAGCAGATGACATAATCCATCATTTTAATTTTCATGTCGAAGTCAACATCGATATGCAACGGGTATCACAATCCAATCGATTTCATAGCCTACATTCCAGAACAAATATCAGATTCAAGGCAGTCGGATTCAAGCTGATCGCCCGCGATCACTGGGAATGATGATGAGCAGGAAGCATGCTGGAAGATCTTTGTCCCGACCCGACTTGAAAGCTAAGTTTAAACTGCATCAGGATTTTCTAGTAATGCTTGTCACACCTTGCTCAAGGTAAAAAAAGGCAAAAAAAGGCAAAAAAGGCCAGAAAGTGGCAAGCTGACAAGGTAGGTTCGATTTTCAAAAAAGCACTAATCACATGAACTATGTAGCAAGCAGAAAGCTAAAAAAAGGTATGCAAGATGACAAACTAAGTACTAAACAAGTATAAATCCTGTGCTACCAGACTTCACCTTGCAGACTTGCTTACTTTTTAGCTTGCAGACAAGCTGGCAAGCAAAGAAAGTCAAAAAGAAAACCTTGAGATTACTGATGTGTCGACTTGTGCCGCCGGACGAGAACGATTTTTCGACTCCATCTGGCAAGTCCGTGTCTGATTCTTCTTGATGCCGCGGCGAGTGTGTAAATTTTTAGATCCATATCATATAGATTGTAGAGACGGCTCATAATGCATAATGTTTTAAGCTCGTTGCTTTATTATCACGGAAGCAGATCGATCACTGAACGATTAATAATACGTAGTGAGCGAGTTCTTTACTAGTACTACCCTACTGTCTTGTTCTCAGTTCCCCTTGAATGTCATCGGCACAAATCATCCAGTTCCAAAAATATGAAGCGACATCGACCGCATGGAAATTTGATAGCACCAACCCCGACCTTGTTTCAAGTAGCTGTGAGGCGGGTACCTTCCCGGTCCTCTGAACCTTATCACTACTAGTGGTAAAAAATCAACGAGATCAGTGCTCGGCAGTCGCTTTGGACTTACGTAGTCAGATTGCAGCATTTTTCTGCATCAGCGGATGCTGCAATCCGACTACGTAGAAAAGATAGGGATGATAAAAAGTAACGTATTGTTACAGTACTAAATTAGCTACGATGACGATTAGAGAGAAACATATCCTATTTAATCTTTTCGCCCAGTCGATGAAGATGAAAGTATCACAGTCTGAACCCACAAGAAAAGTATGTGGCTGTGGTTGATGGGAGGCGTGGTAAGGGAAGTGAGATGCACGTTTGTTTAAATGCAGGAGATGACTTGGATTCGGGAAGGAGGATTATAGAACCGGACTAGGGTAGCAGAAAACTCGGTGGATCGGTATACGAGTCTCGCTTGCTTCGGATAAGCCCCGAAGTCAGGAAACTATTGACCGTCTCTACTTGGGTCTTACCAAAGTATGGGGGTCAAATTAGTAGAGCGCAAATGGCAAGAAATGGCATGCCTTTTAAGTTCCAGATCTTCTTTGCTTAGAATCGGGCTCAATTCTTGACATACCGCCCACATCCTTGCTCTCTTGCTCAAGTCGCCATTCTCATGAATGAATTAGGATCGCTGGATTGCTACTAATCCTAACCCTTGTAGACCTCAGCTCCTCAATTATCCGTGTCTCCCATTTCTCTGCTATTGGTGCGTCTGTCACGGTCATACGCTGTCATCTCCAGACAGTCTTGCCCCAACCATTTCCACGCACTCACCACGTGAGTTTCATCCATTTATCCATTCATCCATAGCAACACCACCTGCACAGTTAACTCAGATCCAGGCTCATTCGAAAGATGAGGAATTTGATCTAGTTGATGTACCGTGGTAGAGTGAAGAGATAGCACAGTAATTCGCGACAAGTGTTTCTATGTTTCTATTCTCAAGCAACATGTTACTTCTACTTGGGCAACGGGCCATGATACTTATCACAGATGATAGACAGAACTGACATGAATCTGTGATCTACTGTACTGAAAGACCTGCAAATTGAAGAGGGATATACAGAATGACCCTCATCGGGGTTGAACTCGGAGTCGTTTGGAATCACCGCTGGGGAGACTCAATGATTCAGCGTTCATCCGTGGTGAGAAGCATTGACTCCGATGATTCTATAATGATGCATTGACGACTCAGAGTCTGTCACAATTCCAGCAGGCAAATCATCCAGAACGACAACACATTATCAGATTCTGCCAGCACCATACTCGGAATTTGTACCATCCTTTCCTTAAAGCGACACAGACCGAGACATTATTACCATATGCTTGACTGGCTCCGATCATGATTACAGTCTGACTCGAATCTCCGACCCGTCTGAGTTGGCCTCATCTCAAAAGTGTAATCAACAGAGATGAGCCAACAGAGTTCCGATTGTTGCATTTCATTGGAGAAAAGTCATCTTCCGATGTTGATTCAACCCTCTTCTTCCGAACCATATTCACCCAATGCAGTAACAGATGAAGCGAGACACAGCACTGTTGAAATTCATTTTCTGGGATTATCACTGGCAGATTGCAGCAATGCAAACTTGCTAAAGAGTGATGGTTGAGATCATTAATCCGATTTATGCTATCTACAGCAACACCTATCATGATACTCTCATATCTCTAGACTTATAAAGATTGAAAGACATTTGCCCCTGCCCATCTCTACCAATACCACTATGACATCTCAGGATGAGAATCAAGTAGCCAACCTCATAGGAGGTACTGCATATTTTTTCATTGTTAACAGTCTTTCTGTTGGACTATGCTATGGTATGCTTTGATTCAATCCCATACACTACTCAATGAATAATTTTCATTAGGCTTTTCTGTCTCTTTATTCTATGCCTCCTCCATGTCCTAAGGTGAGTATCAGCTCTTAATAAGAGCATGTTTACTGCAATGCACTTGTTAGCCAACACAAGGAAAGCCCATCAAAATCCAGGAGATTTCTCCTTGCTCTAATAATATGTTTCATGTTCCTCATGGATTCTGGACTGTTTATCTCCAATGTTGGGAATACTTTATCACTATTTCATTGGGCAGGAGATACCATCTCTGACCATACTCCACCCCTTTGGGACTGGTTGTTAGCAGCTGATGCTGCTCTACTTCCATATGAGATATGTGCAGGTGTGTTTGAAATTGTGAATGCAAGTCCTCTCTTAAATCCTTGAAACCTGAATCATCTACAGTCTATCATTGGGGATGCAATTGTCATTTGGCATGCCACTGCTCTGTGGCCACACTCTTACTGGATCCATGGTGGTCTTTATTTCCTTTTGTAGGCATGTGCTGCAAGGATGTTCAAGTTCAATGTTCACTGACCAATTCCAGGGGTTAGCTTTTATGACCTAGTCAATCTGAGTTCATTGTGTGGGTACAGCAAGTATTAGTGCAAATGCTGCTGACACCATGTGAGGACCAAAATTTAACACACAAGAAAGCTTGGGTAACTTGATATTAGTAACATTACATTTTTCAGATGGAAAATATATTGTTTATTTTAAGGGAAACAAAACAGAAAAGGTTAGCTTTGGCCACAGGTGAAAGAAAACATTTTTCAGAAGGGAAAGCAAATTCCCTGAAAGGAAGTGCCCAGGAAAATGTTTTCTTTTGTGTGCCATAAAGAAAACATTTCACTATTGTTTTTCCTACATAACTTAATTTTTTTCCTATATGAAATAATATATTTTTTAATATCATTTCCCCATCAAAATCACGCATCTTACATGATAAAAATTTTGACTCTCATGTGGTGTGACACAGCCCAAATCCTTGAATCAATTGTGGTCAATCTTTTGGTCACACAGTCAATGTTGATTTTGAAGCTTCTCATTCTCTGCAGCTCTTGTATGGTGTTTTTGAGCTTGTTGTCCCTAGGGAGTATAATGCAGGTCCCATGAACTCCATCTCTCTGTGTGATGCAGCTATAAACCCTCTTTTCTCCTTTACTGTATGTCATCCTTCTATATCCACTTCAAACACTGATTACACTTGAATGAAGGGAATGTGTCCCTCCCAAATCCCTCCTGTATTGTTCTTGTCATGGCAAAGCAGCAGTTCATATTTGGTGGTGCCACCTTCATAGTTTGTTCAGACAACAACCCCGCAGCTCACAATCCCAGTCAGCAGCAAGCCAGAGCTCTGTCTACTTTACAATTTGCACCTGCCCAGGAAAGCACAGACCAACCAGTGGCATCGTCGTTGCAATTCAATTCCATCCCAGTTTGATCAGTGGTGATCTACATTATGGATTCAAGTCTGCATAGATTAGATCAAGTCAATTCCTTATCATACATTGGGCCATCATTTTCAGTTCTACTGTTGCTTTCAGGAAGAAAGAACCTTTTTGAGTTTAATCTTGCAGCCAGGGCTCGAAACGGAATCTGACGAAGATACAACACACACTCCATGGAGCAACCATGGAGAGCCGGTTTGCTACTAACTTCACGTAACTTCAGAAGCATCTGTCAAAGGTGAGACCTGACGGAAGAACTTCGGAGAAAAGCTTACTCATTCTGAATGCAGGCAAATCGTGTTACTTCTACCCAAATGCAGCAGAAAACTGGCAAGTACGTGCACAGCAGACATTCTGCTGTGTGAGGACGAGTCGACTGTACCAGGACGAGGTTGAAGAGATGCACGGTCCTCTAGACTCTGCCCCAGCAAACAAAGAGAGATTAACTAATCTGCGTACTTAGCATAACAGTTTCAGCTTCTCATTAGGCAACCAAAAGTGATGACGATTGCTAGGTGACGGAGTACGCTCCGCGACTGAGACCAGATGACATAATCCATCATTTGTCTATCGTGGCGTTTAATATTCACGTTCCTAGTCACATCGATATGCCTTGGGTATCACAATTCAATCGATTTCATAGCCCACGTTCCAGACTGGGACAACTGTCAGATCTAAGGCAGTCGGATCTAAGCTGATCACCCACGATCTGGGAATGATGATGAGCAAGAAGCATGCTGGAAGATCTTTGTCCCCCAAGTTGAAAGCTAGTCTTCAACGTCTGGTTGTTCAGCGACAATAAACTGTCGGCTTGCGGACAAGACTAATTTTTTGAGCGTCCCTCTTCGACTCTATCCGGCAAGCCCGTTCCTCCGAGTCGTGTCAGGCTGTGTTTCACTACCATGATGCCGCGGCTGCATGTGTAAATTTTTAGATCCATATAGATTGTGAGATTGTGACGGCTCTTAATGTTTTAAGCTAGTTCCCTTATTATCACGGAAGCAAGATCGATCACTGGACGACTAATAATAAGCAACGAGTTCTTCATAGTACTACCCTCTCGATCCCTTCTACCGTCTTGTTCTCAGTTCCCCTCAAGTTCCATCTGCACAGATCACCCATTCGCAAAATAAGGAGCGACGTCGACCGCATGGAAATTTGATAACACCCACCGAGGCAACCCCGATCTTGTTTCAAGTAGCTGTGTGATGTACGAAAGGTGTTAAAAGTGACTGGATACGTTCCCGGTCGTCTGAACCTTATCGCTATTAAAAAATCAACCAAGACGGTCAGCGTTCGGCAGTCGCTTTGCTCTCAAGTGATCGGATTGCAGCGCCAAGTCGAGCCCTGACGCACAGAAGAATAAAGTCACATAGTGATAAACGCGAATGACTATTGTTACAGGACTTTGCGATAACAAGACTTCATTGACAGAAGAGCAGGTAGTAATTAGCTACGATGACGATTAGAGAGAAACATATCCTATTTGATTTTTTCGCCCAGATGAAGATGAAAGTATCAAGGCCTAGATCCACAAGAAAGGTACGTGGCTGTGGATGATGGGGGCGTGGTAAGGGAAATGAGATGCGCGTTTGTTTGAATGCAGGGAGACAGCTGACTCGGATTCGGGAAGGAGGATTATGGGACCGGACTAGGGTAGCAGAAAACTTGGCGGAACGGTATAGAACGGTGTACGGGTCTCGCTTGGTTCGGACAATGCGTCCCGAAGCCGGGAAACTATTGACCGTCTCAAAGATAAGACGTCTGTAGATTCGATGAGCGCGACGAAACAAAACACCAAGTCGACTTGCCTCGTTGGGATACATACCCTCCACTAGACCATCCTGCCATGGTAATGTAGAAGGCTGAAGTTGCATCTCTTCCGGATCAACTGCGCGCATCACGCATGTCCCGGGTCCTGATGTTGTCTTCATAACGAAACTGATTACTTTGCAGTTTTCGTCAAAGCCCAGTGTGCAAGTGAAATCCTCCCTCCAGGATTTACCAGACGCTTTCCATGTCCAGGTCACACTGGCGGATACAACAACCTGCCGAGTGTCCTCGTGAACCACTAATGAATGGCGCTGTGGATCCGAGCGGTTCCAGTGTGTTGCGAGCAAATCAAAATAGGATCGGACTGCGTTGATTCCTGTCAACATTGTCGATGCAGCGAGAGGACAAGTTATTGGAGCATGCTGTATAACGACTGGGTAGGCGCGCGAAAAATGAGAGAGGACGATGTAAGGGGGACTATTGGCACCGAGATCTGTGAAGAGCGCGTCGGCCGCAAAAGCAAGTCGCTTCGCGGAAACTGGCATGGCTGTTGGAGGGGGAGAGGGAAGGTTGGTAAAACTGAAATGGATTGGTCCTTCTTAACTTATATTGATGATGGTGCCTCGGGGAAACGGGGATAAAAATATCAATGGCCGGGAGGTGTAATGCCTCGCTAAACGCCTCATTCCCGCTGACTTCCTGAGCAGGCCAGTGAATTTAAAACACTTATGAGATGTCATCTTGGTCTTGGCATTCTTTCTGTACACACAAGCGCCGAAGAGGAAGAATCCGTCCAAAAGTCACCGAACCCGGCCTTCGGGTATGGGTGAACGTGGTGGCGCCGTCTGGCACAATGAAGGAACGAACGGCTGAGGGTCGAAGATGAGCACTCGAGAAGCCAGAACCATGCGGCGGGCTCACCTGAAGGTTCTACCGTGCCGCCAAATGACTTGTTTCACAGGGTGTTCTGCCGCAAGAACTCGGGGACGATCTGCATGCTGACAAGCGTGGCTGGGTAGCTGTCAGCTTAGAAGTTGGGCTCGGGATGCCAGGTGTGTCGATTTCCTTACGCCACTGAGAAAGTAACGAAGAGAACTGATGTCAATGCTGCAGTCGAATTCAAGAAGCAACGTACCGAATAGCATCCGCACTTACGAAGAGACGGAGTTGTGCATCAGACCGAGGAATTTCACTGCCACCTCTTGCTCACACATTGGTCGCAAATCATCGTAATCCAATTCCAATCGTTATAGCTACCGGTTGACAAAATTCATGATCACCCATGATTGCTCAGCTGATATCGACCAGCGCTTCTCGAATCCTCGAGAGACCTTCACCAGCTCGAGCATGGGTATGATTTCGGACCAGACGGCCGACCACAAGAAATACGTGACCACTCCTACTTTGCCCTGTGAAACGTGAGCACAAAATTGACAGGAAAAATCAGCTTACTTCGATTTTGGAATAGACTGCGCTCGTAACTTGTGCTCGACAGATTTTACCGCAATTTCAGCCACAAATTTAGCCACATAAGCCACCAACAGCCCAGTGATGCATGCAACGCCAACGAAGACGTAGATGGGATGGACGAGCTCCAGCAACAGATTCAGCAACGTGTATGGTGTCAATATGAACAGGTCAATGAACGCCCGCACAAAAACGATGACAGGGGCCAAAATGTTGAAAATAATGCGGCTGGGCAACGATTTCCTCAGAACGTAATCCAACCCGTTCAGGAGGGATGCAAAGACGCCGACGAGACTCGACGCAGCAAGAGAAATGTACGGCCATATTTGGGCTAACGGAGGCGGCGAAGATGCCGGTG